>JARKIC010001181.1:0-146025 GCA_029378375.1 Mycena olivaceomarginata
TTCGCCGGCGCCCTGGTCTTCGCGCTGTCACCTCTCCCAACTGGACCGGAACGCCCTCGCCCATTCTCTCATCCGAAACCCTACACAGCTCCAACAACCACAACCCTATCAGCCTAAAAACACAAAGCTTACAGTCAAAATGCGTGCCGTTGCCGACGCAGAGCTACGAAAATTCCGGGTGCAAGTTCAGAAGCTCGAACAGGAGTACGATGTGCTGGTAGCGTACCGGTTGCGGGACAGCGTCAAAGAGCTGATCGCTCCAACCTGGACCTAATATTTGGTGTCAAACCCCAAAGAAAGAATAACAGGAGAGAATAAGCATACTGCAGTATGTGGTCGCCTTTTCCGCACCACAATTGCACCGTTTACAGTTGGCGCCCCCATGCACTCTGTGGCGTACCATACGGCCCGAGCGCGCCTCTTGTAGGTTGACGCGATGTGTGGGATGCTCAGGCGACCGAAGGTGTCCCAAGTTGCCAACCGCACATTTTTTGCTCTGCCATTCGTCGAGGCTCGCAATTGGGTAATATCCGAAGGGTCGGTGGGATCATTCTGCGTGAGTCCGCCAATTTGACGCCGGAGCTCTTGCCCCACAGTCTGTAATGCCCATGTAGAGAGAGACGGGCATGCAGAATTGATGTCGCGAGGAGAGGCGATGTCTGGAGGCGAGAAATACAATCGCACCCTCGGGAGAGTCTTTGGGCACCCTACTCTGCGGATGGTTGTATACCAGATTGATGATGGTCCCCATCGTGACATTGGATTCCCCTCCCAGAAAAGCAGTCACAAGCGCGGACGTGGCGGGTCGTACGGGGGTCCGCGACTCCAGATATACGATTATAAAAGAGCACCTCTAGAAAGTAGCCAATGGAGCGAAAGTCTTTGGTAATAGTCGTCAAGAGTGCATCGACCTTCTGCCATTCATCTCTCTTTGGCGCCCGAGCCCTCGGCTGGGTGGAAGGGATGCTGCTAGGCTGCTGAGAGGGTGTCGCAGTGGTCGTTAGGGCTATTGGAGCCAAAGGCCGCCTCTGAAGAGTTTGTTGCTTCCGGGGGGGTTTTGGTGTCGCATAGAAGCTCGCAGCCGTTAGCATGCTGAATGGCGGAAAGTCTTCCGCCATTATGGTGCGTCAGACGCGCGTTGGGGAGTGGAGACGCGTAAAGATAAATGAGTTGTTTGGCTTTGTGTCTCGGAGATATCACATCATTTTTTGATAACGCAGGACGCCGCTTATCGGGCGCGGTAACTAACAGACTATAACCAGCGAGGTACGAGCTAGAACGGTTATAGCGTCTGTCTTGGAGAGGCTAATCGCTCACCGGTCCGCTGCATCAATATTACTCAATGAACTCTTCCGGTTCATATATGCCATGAAGAGGGTCGTATATTCGCTGGCGTTGGTCTGCAAAAGTGGACTGCGTGCGTTGGCTCAGATTCACCGCAAGTCTCTCGCCAAATATGTAGGTCTCTCCTCCAAATGTTTACTATCCCCTCTTGACGTCCCCATAGGACCTGCCCATAGAATTGACGGCCTTGATCAACGACACCACCGGCACCCTCATCGCCTCCAACTACGCAACCCGAAGATGAAGATCGCCGTCATCTGGGATGGGCTGTAATGCGGCCTACATGGAACGCGTCGGCGACATCCACAAGATCAAGAACTTGGGCATCGACGACGAGGCGTCAATGGGGATCAACTGCGAATGGGTGGGTCGTGGCTCCCTGAGTCTTGCTTCGCCGGCTGAATCACTATGGTCGGGTTAGGGCGCCTTCGACTCGTTCGAGCACGAGCATCTCCCTCGCACGAAATAACGCCATCGTGGACGACACGTCCAACAAGCCCGGCGAGCAAGCATTCGAGGTGCGTGCACCTCCTTCCTCGCACTCCAACTCACTTCCATCTCGGCATAGAAACTCATCTCGGGACGCTCGCGGAGCGCGCCTCAGCGCGTGCGGGATCGCCGCCATCGTGAGCAAGATGGGCTACCTCGAGGAGGGGTGCCTCGTTGGCCCGGATGGGTCGCTGTACAACGTACGTCGTCGCCTTTTCTCCTCATCTTCACGTCGCTGACACTTATTCCGCAGAAATATTCAGGATTTGCGGATAGAGTGCACGAGGGCCTGGTGGATGTCTTTGGGGACAAGGGGTGGGTCGCGATATTTATGCTTAAGCGACGGCGCGCGGCCCGCAACGAATCCCCTCCCAGCACCCATTATGAGCAGTTCTCGGTCAAGACCAGGCGATCTTACCCTGGACATGATAAAAAAACAGCGAATCCATGGGACCCCTGCTCCAGGATGCAGCGCCCTCGAATTGGGTACCGCAGCACTACGTCCAGTACAGCTACGCCGGCGAGGATTACGAGCTGGGTCCCCACGTCACAGAGTCCGGACCAATAACCTACGCGCAACGCTCCCCGCCTCCCGGCCTGCGGCTCGCTATCCCAGAATCGCCTCCAAAACAACCCGCGAAACCCTTGTACCAGAAGGTGGAGTTGGAGCAGCAGCAGCACCCCCCTTCGTCGCCCGCGCCCGTCTCCGCGGACTCATGCGACTCTGAGTCGATATACTCCGAACGCTCCGCGTCTGCGTCCACGCGCATGCACACCGTCGACCTCGCCTCTCCTGCCCCGCCTGTCCCTGTGCTTCCGCAGTACCTACGGCGCCCCTCGTGCCCGTGCCCGATGTTATCCGCCCCGCACCTACACCTACGTCCACACCTGCTTCCCGCAGCGACACCGTCGCCTCCCTCGACTCGGACCTCTCCCCCTCCCCCTCGTCCCCCATCCCGCCGTCCCACACCCGCTTTCTTCGCCCCCTCAGCGAGCTCCCGCCCGAGGCCCCTCCGCTCGCGCAGGGCGACACCGTCCTCGTCTCGCACCTGTTCAAGTCGCGCGCAGCGAAGCGCGGCTCTGGGCCAGAAAGGTCTTTCACACGCACCCCGCGTATCGAGCGCGCGGACTCGATTAGAGAGGCGCAGTTGCCTGTCTCTGCGGAGGAATCGCTGTCGCTTGACGTGGATTATGCGCAGGGGGAGGACGTGGACACGCGCCGGCCGACGCTGACCCTGGGTTTGCGGGGACGCTGGAGTACTACTCTATACCTAGCACCACCAACGCTATTCCCCCTCCTCCACATAATCTTCCTCCGTCCCAACGCGTTTTCCGCTCGCCTTGGTCCCCCGCCGACGCGTCCTCATGAGGACCGACCGTGTTCCGATTAGCATCATCCTAACCTTGCATTGTAGTTCCTACGCGGACGCGGACTCGAACGGACTATGGACTATCTTATCTCTCACTAATCACTGGACTAAACATTGTATTTTACCATCGATAACTTATGAGCCCGATTTATGATTCTGATTCCTCACGGAAGACGCGAGTGTTCGAAATAGCGGTGTATATTCTGTTCTGAATTCCATTCAGGCTCCAAATCGCGTCGGAGATGTACCAATGCATTGGTATGATGATCTTTCCCATGTTGGGTACGACATGGATGGCAAAAAGGTTCTCCGACCAGCACGAGGGGACGAGCTGGATAAGTTTCTGCAGACCGTCGACGATCCTTCTGCCTGGTTCACATTCTTCTCGTGCGTTTACTCCAAATTCCCTAATCATCCTTTCAGCTGCGTTTGATAAAACTGCCCAAATGGACAAGCCTCTTTCTGCCGAGGAGCTGGATATCATCCGCCGACTCTATGCGAATGAGGTCCCTGACGCCGGTTACGACCCATACGAGCCAATGACCGAATGGTTTACTGGCAAAGGGAAAGAAGAGGTCATGCCGCTGTCTGCCGTTCCAGAACCCAAGCGTCGGTGGGACCGAGTAAATGGAAAAAACAAAAGGTCGCGTTAGATACATGTTTCTGCATCTGTTGCTCATGTTGGTGCCATTCGCCAGGGCCGTATACTTCCCTCAAAGCCGAAAACAACATCAAAACTCGAATTCTACTCGATCTGGGCAGAACCCTCTACCTCTCATGCACCCCCGCTGCCCGCGCCGAAACCTCGTCTCCCCACAAACTCCGAGTCGTACAATCCTCCCGAAGAATACCTCCCCACTGATGCTGAGCATGCTGAATGGGAAGCTCTGGACCCCGAGGACAGAGAACGCGATTACCTCCCCAAAAAGTACTGGACAATTTCGTTCAAATCGGCAGTCACGCATCACGCACCCCCCTGTCGATCACGAACTTTGGTCGAGGTCACGCGTCACTTGAACCTCTGTCGAACCTCCCAGTGGTCACACAGGCCCCAAATCGCCTAAAAAAAAAAAAAAAAAGGCAAAAAAGACAAAATTTTCGGTTCAAATGCCGAAATTTTCGAGGTGTCACGCAAAAATTCGGCAGCTGCCGAAATGTCGAATTGGTAAAATGGGTCACGCGTCACACCCCCTGTCGATTTGATCGAAATTGTCCAGTACTCTTCTTTGCGGCTGGTGCCCGCCTGCGACCGCTTCATTAAGGAGAGATTTAGTCGTCAGCTCAACCGCTACTTGGCTCCTCGGATACAACGAGTCAAACTCAACATAGATCCTAGTACACTAATGCCCAAGCTGCCGAGTCCACAGAGTTTAAAACCGTTCCCTAATTACAAGTCCCTCACGTTCACTCATTCTGGCCGGGCAAGACACATAAGCTTAAGTCCGGATGGTGCTTGGGTGATCAGTGGCGACGAGAGCGGAGTCGTCAGTTTTTGGGAGGTGAATGTCGGACGAGAAGTGAAACGGTGGAAATTTGCAGGTAAGATCGGCGCTTTGGAGTGTATAGGGTGTCCTCGCTTGGATGTCAGTTATTTCGTGGTTGGGATGTGAGTCCAGACGCTGTGTCTTCTGCGTTATGTTAATCTCATTTACGGCGAAGAGGTTTTGCATTTCGTTATACCACCAAACCTTCCATCTCCCGTGTTGGTTCTCACGCAATCCCTCCTGAAACCCCATCGCCGGTGAAATGGGTTACACCTCCAACCAGCTCTTGGTCCCCCGATACAGCCATCCTCACCGTACACCTTCCCCAGTCTTCTGGTCTGCCGAAACAGATAGCATGGCATCGGCGGGGTGATTATATGGCCACCGTTTGTGCGTCCATTCTGTCATTAATATTCTAGATTTCTACACTGATGCAATCTGGCTGCACAGCAAGCGGCGGGGCGCAAGGAGGCGTCTGGATGCACCAAATTACACGGAGACACGGTGTGGTAGGGCCCCGGGGGTCGCGTCGGGGAGCGCTACGTCGTGTTCGAGTGTACACCTTTGGAGGGCGTGGAGGATGAATTGGAGCGGTGTGTATGTATCTGGGGTGTTGCACCTCGTCTTATCTTCCTGCAGCAAATACTGTGTTCTCAACGATTGCTCTCCATTGCGCAACATCATCAATGCGCTCCCTGAGAGGCGGCACTTTGTCCCCTCCTTTTTTTTTTTTTGGGTGGCAGATGAGCCCAAGTCAGCTTCTGACTTGGCACTACTGCCTGGGGATTTTTAGATATGGTAGGCGTGTCTTGGTGATCCTCGTGTGTTGTTTCTAATGCTGTGCTGGCTAGGTGAAGAAATTAGTCGTGGACTCTGTCATTGCCAGCTTCTGTGCCTTTTCTCTCATGGCCACCACCACGGATCTGGATCGCAAGTTTGGCGAAGTGCTCAACCTCTTGCAGCTCGACGTTGAGGGCCGACTGGTTCAATCCCTGACTTTACGAGGTAAGCGATGACCATAACCAATGGATGGTATCGTGTTGACCCCTCCTCAGATGTATTCAAACTATTCGATCCTATATTTAATTCTTTCATCTCGGAATGGACAGAAAGCTGTAATTCCAGCGGACACTGTGGGTCCTCTCATCTTCTGCCAAATTCTGGTCCTAATTCCTATCCCAGTTGACTGGATGCTATATTGCCGGTTACTCGATGCTGCTGTCGCAATTCTGAATATGGTGGCGGCCCTTTCAATGAGTCTGGTAGGGGTGGAACTGGACGAGCACATTTTACCTGTGTTTCAACCGGACTGGAATGGGGTGTGTGACAGCGAGTAAGTCTTTGTTGGTACTTGTTCTTGCCCATTGTTCTAATGTCAACTGTCTAAATCCACCTTTGAGGCTGTAGGGTCCTGGCTCGCCAATTCCCAGCTCGACCTTGCTGCTGGAATTGTTGCGACGGATTTACAATCACATCGAGAGATTGGTCGTGACTTCCCGATTTTTGCATTTGTCGACCATGTCCACGGTCTTGCGCTGTAAGCTGGGACCGGCCTGGAGAAGGGACAGATGTTCTTTGTTGCTACCAAGGATGTCGGATCCATGCTCAAGAAACACAATGAAGAAGTCCGGCTTTGTCAGAGCACCCTCACCCATGCTCAGCGAATGAGCATCCACCACTCCAAGGTGCTGTAGTTGCAGGCTGTCTGGAGAGACTGAGGTAACAGGGTATGCTATGATTTTGGGTTACTTATCTGTTGCTGACGTTGCTCTTGCAGCTCGTTGTACCTCAAATGACATCGGATTTCTTCAAATTTCAAGCACTCTGGCTCCTTTCAATCCCTGAAGGCACTTGCACAATCAAATCAAATTGCAAATTTCACCACTAGCGTTCTACTACACTTACATATTCGACAGGAGATCAAACCAGAGAGAACCATTGCGAAGGTCCTCTGGACTGGAGACTGGCTTTTTTTTCATATGTTTTAGGAACACACTGATTGCCTGAAGAGAAGCTGCAAAAGTTTGGAATTCATTCCATCTGAGCTCATGATCAGGACCAAGAAGTGATCAACAGTCTTTGATAATCATATACTGGGTGGCAGATCCAATTTTCCAGCACAATCTACAGTGAAAAATGTTGTTTGTTTTTCACACATTTTCCACTAATTTTGAAAGCTTTTTTCACCCCTTTTCAACTTTCTTTTGAGTTTGTCACCTCAAACTGAAAAAGTGGTGAAAATGTTTTGGGTTTTCCACCTAGTTTCCAGCAGAAGATTGACAGAAAACAAACAAGATTTTTTTGCTGAGAATTCAGCAGAAAAATTTGAATTTTCCAACCAGTGACAGTTGCTCTTCATGATCATTATCATTCTGTACAGTGCAAACAGCCATATAAGTAACTGCATGGTTGTTACCTGTCAAGGAAGTTGTTGTGTGCCTAGTGCAATTACCTTGTATAGAAGGTGTTGTTACCTATTTTTACTCTGTTTGGTTTCAATATCCGGGCAATATCCGGACCCCATGTGACTTACCATATATGGGGTCCGGATATTGCCCGGATATTACCCGGATATTGCCCGGATATTCTTAATATCCGGGCAATATCCAGGCTATATCCGGGGTCCGTATGTGGCCCGGATATTACCCGGATATTCTTAATATCCAGGTAATATCCGGGCAATATACGGGCCAGTTATATTGTACATTGTCCCCAGTGTTATATGCCGCTGCACGAGATAAAGCTTGGTCTTTCGACTTTACTCTTGCTAGAGCAGCTGCGCTGGGAGTCCTTTTTCTACTAGGTAGAGGCGGAAGGACAACTGGTGTGTTGTGCCTTTCGGATCGACGAGGTAAAGGTTTAGGAAAACCAGGTGTATCAGGCTCAAGTTCGCCCTCTGATGATAACTTGTTTGTTTCTGCCATAACAGAAACTTTTTAGGACGAAGGGATGCTTCGTCCGAATGAGCTGACGGGTTTACGTCCTTCTCAAGTTGTGAGACTTAAGGAATGGGTTCTCGATAGTTCTGAAGACTTTGAAAGTCTAGAAATGCGGGATCCAACAATTTTCCAAGTCTTTATAGACCGATTGGCAGAGTTTTACTTTGAGAAGTACTCGCGGTGGGCTCCAGATGAAACGGTGACTATGGGGCTAGCGGTGAAATAACCACAAACCAAACCTTGTAAATGAATACGCGGTTCGATAAAAGTGACTACAACAACTCAAACACTATAATCCTCGTGCAAGTTCGGGGTTCCAATCCAGTATAGATTGTGGCAATTTGAACTTTAGTTCTCTTTGAGAAGCAAGACTTTATAGGTCCACAAGTCGTATAGATAAATTGCTCGAATCCGTTCTAGGCGCAATCGCGGATAGACAGACGAGATTTTATGTTCAACGGTTTTGTGTGATGTGGGTCTAGGTTTGGAGATTGTACTCCGAGGCAAAACGCAAGTGATTCTTATGAATCCTGATTCCAAATAGTATCCACGATTGCTAATCTTTGCGAGATTTACAACCAATTGTCAAGTCCGATTCATTTCCTTATATTCCACGCGTCCGTTCCGTTTATCCAATATGTCCACGCGCCGTTTATAAAGATCCAAATCCAACACAGATAATATTCAAAACTGGGATAACAAACGAAACTTGGTATAGCTTCTGGGTGTCTCCGAATGAATGCCTACTCGGCCGGTTAAGTGTGAAGTCTAGTAACTTCGCGTCCAACAGGTGGGGTGAGATTCACACCTGTTCCTCCCATAACTATCCACTTAAATACGTTACAGGATTCTAAATATAAACGAGACAGATACAAACGAGCAATAGGGTTCAGGGTATATGACTAGTGGTTTGGCAGCTGGCCGGTGAACTCCTGTCAGATATCAAGTGATTAGTAAAATTGAGAAAGATTTATAAGGAACATCAACGAGCCGAGCTTAGCGATGAGTCAAGATCTACATCGCTTAGAACGTTCGTGATGGGATATTGTTGATGTGTCAACTTTTTAGCCGACTCCCTTGTCAGCCCTCTGTTACCCTCCTTGGTAACCGTCCGCCCAACTGGTTCCGCTTTGAACCGCTACAGTGATTTGTCTTAAAACTGTGATAGCCAGCGCTTCCTAGTACCCGAGTAAGGTTTCTTAGTCAATTGGTTGATTGACCAAGTCCAGCCTCCTCCTGGCAGGTCTGAAGACATCAGATGATGTCTAATGATGATCCCTCCGGTTCAGAAGGATAATCCCTCGTAATACACCCTTAGTCAGGGATGTGCAGTAGCCCCAATCCGTTTCCAGGATGGTAAGGCACTTTCCGCGATTGCTCCATTAGCGGCTTCTCACTTAAACCCTTTACCAGGATCATTGTCCAGCCCCTTTCTAATGGTTCGAGACACATTATATCCCTTTTAGCTAACTGCCCAGGCCAGCAATAGCCCTTGTGAGATGACGTCGTAATGTAATGAAGTACATTATAGTATGTTGCAGCTCGAGCAGATTTGAATAAATGCCCGGGTGCCCCAATACCAGGTCTGTCAGCGTGGCTGCTCTAAATGAAGCCGGTGGAGTTTGCCAGTGTGAAATGGTGATCAGGTTTAGAAATTGCACTATTTCTGAATACTGGTGGGAAAGAGGCACTTCAAATTGAGACAGCTTTGAGCCTTGTGTGAACATCACTGAGAAAAATATTCCAAATAGAGGGAGTGCAAACACTGTGCACATACTGATTCAAGGGATCTGCCTAAGATACAATGGGCGAGGCTGAAAAGAAATTGTGGAGCAGTCAGTTCTGTGAACCAAAGCTAAATTCTGATGCACTGGAGAACCCCGAAACTGAACGGGAAATTGCATGCGCATACAGGAAGCACCGGCAGAGAGTGGGAAAAATAGAAGGTTGCAAACATGTGCAATGTGATATGAGGCATCTGCTTAATATACGAGGTATATGTTGGAAAATTGTGTGTGAGATGAATGAAATATAAGGGGAATATCAATGGAAGTGAGAGTCATAGGGCTTGTCACAAGTTAACTCGCAGGTGACCTGGATCTGTGGCTGTGGGTACCTGCATCATCCAGAACCCTACTCAGATCCATGGCCGACCCACATTCATGAGTACTTGACTTGTGGGTTGCAGGTTTCCCACAGATCAACTCATGGGTATTTTTCATCTTTTGTTATTTTTCAGCGGAAAGTACAAGTTTTAAAGCACTTTTAAAATGTGAGTATATGTAAGGGCAATGACTGGAGATGGCTCAGTGACAAGCAGCCTAGGCAGAAGGAGAATCCCTTAGCATACTATCTATAACAAGGGGGGAAGGAAGGTAGCTGTTCACTGGGCAGAAGGAGGATCCTTAGAGAACAAGCTAAGGTTTGTCTGCCCAGGTCACATCCTTTATGTGTAGCTAGTTGAAAGGTATTGCAAAAAAACACCAAAAACAACCAACTACAACAATCTACCTCCAAAAATCCAAGTGCTTCTCTTTGTGAGTTCGGGTCCAGGCCATAGTATGTGACCAGCAGGTTTGAACAAACACAAGTTTGATTTATAGGCTTCTACAACACACTCTACAGTGTGCTAGCAATATGCAACCACCAACAACAACACTGCTCGGAACCTAGAGATGGTCTGGGGTGGGTTATATGGGGTGGATACAAGATGGCTGGACTGTTAGAGAACACCAAGGCAGAGATTTGTAGGTTTGTGAAAATCCTTGCCTTAGGCAACCTGTCATGAATCACTCAGGTTCTACATTTTCGTGCGACATGTCCGTACGGATACAGACGCGTCTTAGCGGCAAGGGACTCTCATGATGCCACCACATGACCTTCTCACAGTTGAAACCCGCTGCACCACGGGATACAGAAGACGTTAGGGACTAGTAACCCGTACAGACGGACTCTAGTCCCCGGACACACCAAGGGCTGACACAGAAGCATACACGAAGTACAGGAGTGGTTGCAAACCCGATCGGGTTTGAACCACTGGATACAATGACACTTAGGACTAGGAAACCCGAACATCGGGTCTCCTAGGTCCACTGACGCCATGGAAACCAACACAGAGGAGTCCAGGAGTATCAGCATTAACACTCCTTAATGCTGTGGTACAGGAACTGATCGCGATTGACCGCGATCACTTTAATTTATTAGAAGCTTATATAAGCACGGTAGAATCTCCATGTACAGTAGACTCTACCTCGTCTAATCTCAGGCTTCTACCTTGGCTTGATATAGGCATTGTCTCCACCCTGCCTTGCTTCCTTCACATCATACTACAGGTTGTATCCACGCCCCGGGTTGTATACCTGAGTGGATATCACACCCTCTTTGACTTGTTCCGGGTTCCGCCTCGCATCCCAACCTACGACATACGACCTCCTAGGGAGGACATCGTACGACTGGTCCTACTGCTCGGGGAACACACGAGCTACTAGCGTCTATCGGGTTTATCCTGGTTGGGGTTCTCGCCGGGTTACTCGCTGTTTAGCCGACCCAGAGGCCGTTGCTGACACAACCTAAGGACTACTGAGGCTAACTCCAAATGAACCAGTCTCAAATGGCAAGACTCTCCTTGACCATTGACCTATTCCTTACCCAAGAACAGGAACCTTTCCACTTTTATCAGCACTAGCTCACTACAAGTGTCCAGCTAGTGACCCAACACATTACAAAAACACTTCTGTCAATACCGGGGTTAAGGCGAAGTAACTGACAAGTTATAGCCAAACTAGAGGTGGGGGCACCTAGTTCGTCTTCTACTCAGTAGCCTCAAGCCAACAGACAATCCACCTAGCAAGTGATCCAACACACTACGACAGTGTTCTATCAATATCGGGGGGAAGGCAAAGTCACTAGCACAAACTGCAGCTGGCTCTCAAAGAGAACATCCTTATTTTATATGTGGAGGTCTAGGACCAACAACACGAAATCCTCAACTTAAGGACTCAATGTTCCAGAGTCAACAGTTACTGATTCTAATATAAAGACTACTACAAGTGAAGTATAGTGACAATCTTCACTAGCAGCCTGAGACCACCTGCACCAGCTTTGTCCAAAGTCTGGGGTGTAATAATCTGAGGTGCTAGTCACTCCTGCACTCTCTTTTATACTACTGGGCTCATGATACATGTGAAAAGAGAGCTGAATAATACAATAAGCAAATATGAGGTGATTCAGGATGGTCAGCCAATGAAATGACTGCTGTTGGTTTTGGGACTGGTTCTGGTATGTGCTAGGTCAGCCTTGCTGACTATCTAGCATCCAACCATGGGTATATCGCAGATCCCCAGCTCATCATCTATAGCCGAGGACCGCATCTAGACAACCTGGTGTTACAGCTGGTGTCCTAGGCTCATCTCTCGTTTGTCAGAGCGTTGACTTCTCAGTGGTGTACGACGAGGGCCGGCTTCCAGGCAAATGAAAGAGAGGACTGGAGAAAGCTGTGTTCGAGGCATAGCGGGCCCCAGTCAAGCGTTGAAGATGTCAGTTGGAGAGCGACGTGGCAGTCCTGATCGCCGTGAACCACGCAGTGCCAAATAAATGTATCGGGCCGAAGGCGCAGTGGGGCAGGAAGGCGGGCACGTAGATTGAAAAGGTGGGAGTATCTGGGGAGTCGCGATTATCGGGCGGACTGAGTGAGCCGTCGGGAATATCGGATTTGTTCTGCAGGAGGGTGGGGCATTGTGAAGCGTTGAGCAGGCGGTCTTGACTACGGACTGAGGGAAAGTGCAGGCTGGTAAGTTGAAGGACGTCAGGGATAATTGGTGAGCGACAAAGTGGCTTATTTGGGCAATGGGCCAGAGCGGCCGAAAGCGCGGGGTATAGTAAGGTAGTGCCGCCGGCGGTTGCGACCCTGGAGTAGGTTGCCTCTACTGCTTGCATTCCCCATCATAATCAAGACAGCCCGCGCCGGGCTCAATGTCGTATCCTGCGTGAAATGGGCACAGCTGCTATTTAATGGAGTCTCAAAAAAGTCTCAAATCTGAACAAAATTTGTCCCTTTTCTGTTAGTCTCTCGCAGACAGACACTACAAACGTTTGAACCTCGTACCTCGGTAGTTTGTACTTTTCTGTTGCTTTTCTGTCGAAAACATCTTCCCTCAGAGGCTAAGAGGTGTTTGACAGTTTATATAAAAGGTTCCAGTATTCGAACTCAAATATCTGTGACATCAATCCATTCTATGTGATTGCGTAGCGTACGATATCTGTATCCTTAACAAATTCTGAAGGCGACATGACTCCATCTTTCCTTCAACTGTCCTTCTTAAGCGGTAACAGAAAAGCAGGTGGTTGGCCCAACTAATGTAGTGATCAGCATAAGCAGCACGCGGATTGAACATTCTGTGATATACTACTCACCAGGAGAGAAGCTGCCCAAGGAGAAAGAATATCGTCAGTTCAAATCCCGAGGATAAGCAAACTAACTCACGTCCCGCATGGTCCGAGGAGACCAGCGCTAATATCAAATTTCTGCTTCACGAAGTCGCCCAAAACAATGGTGTCCTTCAGATAGCAGGAGCCGGCGGTTTTTGCTGCATCATTAGGATCGCTGCCATAAGGGACATATGCGTATGCGATGCAGCCTGAGCCTGGCCGAGATGTTTGTGTCAGTAAGAGAAACAAAGGAGTTCAGAGAGAGGACCCACTCGTGTGACAGGCCTCTAGGCACTGCAGCTCACTCATGTTATGAAGGGGGCTGCTGGGCTCGGCTGGCGATTCATCATGTCCCATCCTGGGTAGACAGCAAAGACGTTGCCAATCTCAGGGGCCAGCCTAACGGGGGCAGCATTGACTGTGAGGATGAAGGAGACAAGGAGAGCAGCGAAGTTTGAAAGCGAGTGCATGATAAGTTTTTGGAAGAACTTGAATGCCATGGCAAGAACCTCAACCTATTTTATACTTTTCAACCTACTTCGTTAGATTGATGACATGTGCTGGATCCGAGTTCACACGATAAGGCTTAAAGGAACACATTGTGTCTGATGGAGTTGACGGGACGTCACGGTTAATCTCTTCACCGCGGTTTAAACAACCTTCGCAGGTCCCGAAGACAGTATCGCAGAGGGTCTGAACAGCTAGTGTGTCGGTTGTGATTCAGTTCCAGACAAGTCCCAGACGAATTACACGTGCCTGCCAAAGCCAGCTGTCACGGAGCTATCCAACCGGCGCTTCAGACAGACAGACAGACACCTTAATTTTATAAAGAGGTAGATGTGACAGTATCGTAGTGTGCGGATTCAGATGATGTTAAAATAACAGGGTGTTGGAATCCAAGGTAGGCAATCCAAATCCAACCGTAAACCCGTTGCGAACACGAAGAGATTACTTCACCCACAACATATACACTACTTCACAAATAACTATGTTTAAAGTATGCATTTTCTTAGTCTATCACAGGAACAGGAAGTTGAACATGACAAGGCAGTCACAAAAAACAGGAACACGACAGGAACAAGACAACCAGAATGAAAGACAAGTACCTGATAACCGGGATTAATGGCGCATTGCAAAGCCGGTACATTCAAGGGTCCATCGACGCGACGAAGATCGAGGGAGGCCGAAGGGTACCCGAGAGGTGCTCGCTGTTAAAATTTGTATGCATTTTCTTTTTCAATCACAGGAACGGGAACTATTGAACATGAAAAAAGCAAGACAACTAGAATGAAAGGCAAGTACCTGATAACCCGGATAAACGAACATCCTGATTGGTATATATGTCGAAAAACTTCAACAGCTTTCCAATGCCGTTACAAGGCAATCGGCAACTGCGGTATCGCCATCTTTGTGCAGCACTTCCACACCTTGGAACCTTCATTCAATCATTAACAGTGTCTTGGGTCATACATTAGGGTTGTTCACAGTAGCCCTTTTTGACTCCCTTTTTGCTCCCTTTTTGCATCTTTTTTTTGCGCCTTTTTTCATGTTTGGCAGATGATGTAACTTAGTGAGGTATGAAATCCAGAAAAATCACCCCAGTCCTTTTTGCACATTCGAGATGGTACATGACCTTTGAGGAACAATAGGTGCACCCAGACTGCATGAAATGAGGAAAAGGAGGTAAAAAGGGCGCCAAAAAGGATGGAAAAAGGAAGCCTCAGACTGGGCCATTCACAGTAGCCCTTTTTCGCACCCTTTTTCACGCCCTTTTTTTCAGTTCCCCCAGAATTGCATGTAGGACCCACTAAGGGCTTAAGTGCCAAATAATAAATAAATAGCTCAAACAGTTGAACACCATATATAGATGTTGAATTAGGTTTGAACCTGTTCTTCTCAAGTTTACCTTTCAAACTCAACAAAATAACAATGCTTGAGGTCGCTGCTCGAGATGTAACCCAAAAGGGTTATGATGGCATTGATGCCATTGATGGGTGAAACTGCACCACGATCAAACCCGCCTTTCGCAGCGGAAACATTGGTCTATGCCGTCTAAATCATGAGGGGAAGTGTCGGAAAAAACCCGAATAGCTTGCAACAGCTTGACCCTGCTTGAGACCTTGAGACGGGTTGCAACTAGTTGCAAGCCACTCAGCCAACACCTTCAAGATGTCTCAAGGTGTCTCAACATGTCTCAAGGCAGTGTAGAGTTCCAACCAGTCTCAAGGTGATCCAAGGCACCCAGGTTCAGACAGGGTACTACGGACTTCAGATGCCTTGAATAGCATTCTCCAACTCCGAGAGCCTTGTTAATTGATGTTATTGACACGTACTGTAGGACTACATTCAATATATGTCTGTGCGCGTTTCAGTAACCCGGTCGCAGATGATTTCGACACCTCCGAGTCGGAAGCGGGTGTCACATGGGTGTAGCAAGGGTTTACGCTTTGGATGGTCAACTAGTTGAACTCAGTCTCGGTTAAGAGTCCGTTGGCAACCGAGAGCTGGAGTGAGTGGAGCGCGATGATGTCACTTTTGGCACGGCACGTATATCAACCACCACTCCGTGACTTTGTGACTCCACCTCTCTCTCTTCCCTCCCGCCACCATCCCCCCTCGTCCCTTCACCACGCACAGGTATGTTCTCACCCTCCCCATTGTCAACATGCTTATCTCTCAGCATAGGTCAGCCCTACTATCCTGCTGCAAGTGGTACATCAGGTTTCCTCAACACCCGAAATCTGACAAGTAGCTCGTGCTTTTTCCACAGGCCGCCGACTTGGCATATCTCCGGGTATGCCACCATGCTAGCCTCTTCTTTCCTGATGGCTTTCCTTACCGGCAGTGCCTGGAGATGCGGCAGTGTATTACTTGTGTGTCCCACACCAACTTCGTCCTATTCATCTACTGACTTGGTTCTATATAGCTTTAGTTCACTTCTATATCTACTCCTTCCCCTCCTCCTCCCTCATCACTTCTACCTGTGTCCCTGTAGTACTTGATATGCGAATGCAAATATTCTTTCATTTTACTGGGGCGATTTGATTGAATGGAACGGTGGGGCAGCAGCGAGCTGTAGTCTCTTGTATACAGATGCTCTATACATACCAAGCTTGTACCTCGCTGTATAGAGTCTGTTGTTTACCATGGGGTCCTGATCCTGGTGCTGCCTTATTATGTAATCGGAGCGCGCACGGGTTCGATTCCTGGCCTCCACAAGCTTTTTGTTTCCACTCAAAAACGTGTTTTGGCAACAGAGACCACAGAAAACCGCTCTCTGATATTGATTCTAGCATGCTTGAATTTTCTCCGGAATAATCATTGAAGATTTCATTGGTTTATGCTTCAACTTAAATTTTGCGCTGGTAGTCACATGATCGACTCGGGCAGTAGTTGATGTTCAACAGAACAGGTTCTACATCCTCTTTAAATTTTCTGAGGAGACAGAAGGTAAGACAGGGGTTATTAAATACTATCCACTCCAAAACTTCATCGAATTTGAGTGCCCTGGTGTTGAGGGAAGAGAATCGGAGACAGCTGACATAAGATTACATAATAACAGCGCACTCCAATCAGACCCCCGCAGTAAACACAAGACTAGGCGAGCTGCCCTGTTATTTGAATAGTGCTTTTAGGTGTCTTGGGACATGTTGTAAGGCGATCTGGCATCTCGGTGCTGTGAGACAGCTTCCCTGGCTCTCAAGGCATCTCAAGAACCTAACCTATGCGCTGCAGGCCATACATTATCAAATCAGCTTGAGACACCTTACAACATGTTGCAAGGCATCTAAAGTCATTCGGGATTTTTCTGACAAGCATACGTCCGAGATACAGTGGCTCACAAATCAATTTGAAGGTCTAAATGCTGCCACCAGTATTTGATGGGCCATCATTAAGGGTTAATAAAGGCCTTAAGAGGTTCCTCCACCCAGTTAAGACCTTTACTTATATTAAGTATTAAGGACTTAATTACTTAAGCTCTTAAGTGCTTAAGTACAACACTGAAAAAGCGCTGACACGATTACTAGTCAGCCAACACCTGCTTGCAGTGGAAAGGATGTGCTATAAACAACGATACTGTTATGTCCCAGTCCAGAGGAGGACATGATCTGAGGATGGAATGGAAAATAATCCGGACCTGGGCATAGGGCAGAGGAATCAATGTGATGGAA
The DNA here is from genome assembly GCA_029378375.1 of Mycena olivaceomarginata. Classification (NCBI taxonomy): domain Eukaryota; kingdom Fungi; phylum Basidiomycota; class Agaricomycetes; order Agaricales; family Mycenaceae; genus Mycena; species Mycena olivaceomarginata. The sequence continues at coordinate 17,226 of JARKIC010001181.1, forward strand.
TGTGGTTGTTTCGGTGAACACAACACGGGACAAGAGGCGATAAGGTGCGTGACACCACTACCTGGTTTGCATGACCGCAGGAAGGAATGGCAAGTGGAACGAAAGCTGGAGGCCAAAGTCTGAAGTCCGGAACGTCGGAGATCAGAGGAAGGAGGCCGGATGATCGAACCATAAGGTGGTCAGACGGTTGAACCAGAAGAAGGGTGGCTGGATGGTTGGACCAGAAGGTGAGAGGCTGGACAGTCGAACCAGAAGGAGGCTGGACAGTCAAAACTCAAAGGTCAGAGGTGGGAGGACCTAGGACCAAATGAAGGTGAGAATAATGAAGTGGAATAGAATCCCGAGAACTCCGGGTGGAGGTCCGGGCCAGAGGGGCTGGAGATATCTGGAATATAATCTGGAAGGCCATGGACAAGGGGATGACCAACGGATGACGACCAGAGGTGAGGCAACGACGAATAAGAGGAAGAAGTCGAAGCCAGAGGAGGAAGGCCAGCGGGAATTGGCTGGAGAAGGAATCAAGTCACAGAGGTGACATGCACACAACGTCTGCCCACTAAATGTTCGAATTTTGAAGCTAAGGTACTTGGACAATATACTCTAGCTTACATAGGAGGAAGTTTATTGTATGTATGAATCTGGAGGGAAGTCCAAAGGAAGTAAGATATAACAATAAGTATGCACACACATGATGAGGAAATGATGGGATCACTGATCGGATCAGAGAGAAGCATGTGGGTGAGTAGTGAAAGACAATAACTATGAATCGGATAGGAGTGCTTGGAAAGCAGAAGAACAATAAGGACGAATAGGAATGCACTCATGAATAATCCAAGGAAGCTCCAGAAGCAGTCCAATAAGTCCAAGGGGCTGGACCAAAGGTAGGACGGAGGGATCCGGAGGTCTTAGACCTGAAGTAGGAACAAGGTCCCAGAGGTACGGTGATGTGCCGAGGCGAACCGGAGGGAATGGAGGGAAGGCAGCAGCAAAGAATGCAGCCATGAATGAAACGAGGAACAACCTGGGCAGAGGATTGCCGAAGCCGTGGGAAAGGAACTGAGGTATCTGGAAGCGGAGCCAAAGCGGAGTTTTTGGAGTAGGAAGGAGATCCCAGAGGTACGGCAAGGTAATGAGGTGTACCAAAGGGAATGGCTGAAAGCGACTGGAAAGGATACAGCCATGAATGAACAGAGGAATGACCCAGGCAAAGGATTGCTGGAGCCATGAAAAAGGGACCAAGGCATCCGAATGGGTGGAGCCAAAGAGGGTGGAGTTCCGGAGTGGAGGTGGACAGAGTCCTGGAGTTCCGGAGTGAACCGGAGCAGAGGGAATGAATCCAGAATGAAAGGGAGTGGTTGACTTGTATCAATTGACTGGTGGAATGCAGGCAAGTTGTTGGACATTGGCAGCTCATCAGGATGGATCACCTGGAAGGATAGCTGAAGCCGAGACAGCCAAGGCAGTCGAGGTGGACAAGGTTCGGAGCTGGGGAGAATCTGGACCAATGACCGGAAGATACAGAGAACCTGGAGGCATAGTGGAATAGTCATCTGGATGGGAGACAACCATGGAGAAGAGAGCCGGAGGGAATGGCTCGGACCCCGGAGCCGGAGCACAGCCACAAGTGTCTAGAATGTGCCTGGAGGAATACCAGAGGGTACCAGAGGATTTCCAGAGGGAGGTCAAAAGCAACCAAGAACAAAGGAATAAAGGAAAAGGGGAAACACTCAGTAATCCTTCATTGCATGAAAACCTCTGTGGCCCAGAAGACCAGATCGTCGGAGTATCATTGACGACAATGCGGTCTAGAGCCCAAATCCGGGAGGGGCTCGGATTGAGGATCAAGTGGACCGAAGGCGGAACCGGAGGGTAGCCTCAGAGTAGTAGTGAAGGGCTGAGGTTGGGAATGAAAATGAAGTGCTGAATAGGGTTGTAGGCAGGCAAGTTGGCACGGATATAACAGATACCATCAGCAGAGAGTACCGCCACACTTGCAGGTTTGTTGGTTGGGCTGTAGCAAGGTGGAATCTGCAGAACATGCTCTATTGCTCTGCAACTGATCAGCTTCTCTTACTGCCACCCGAAACATGTTCGTTGCACACATGCTTCTTGTTGTACTGCAAGCGGCTAATGTGAACCTGCGGGATGCAACTGTGATACTACGGTCAATGATATTCCGGCGAGATACAGTCTGTTGGATTGCAAAATATGTGCACAAAGTGTTTGCAACCCTCAATACGATACCTATGCGGTAGCCGGAAGGGCAGAGGGGAACCCAGTAATTATGGTCAGTGAACATCTATATACCTGCTGCTTCATGGCTGTTAGAGATCTGCAGCCTTGTTGAGAGAGGTTAGCTCGTCTCTGGATGCCGTGCAGTGGCATAGCAAAAGTACATTTCTAGAGGCTGGATGTACAAGTAGCTATGACCCGGCACATGCCGAAATGGGACCACATCGGTAAATTTTATCCTGAGTCCTATCTAATATACTCACCCAGACAATAGCCCCCCCACTTCTATCTTGTCCATGTAATACCCAATCTCCTGGATAGTTCCATGAAACTGTACCGTAAAAACATTTTCGCACTCTGACTTTGCATCTTCGGCAGCCATTAGACTTGTCTTCCCAGCAATGTCCAGGATGCTCTGAAGCTTAGTAAGTGGTATGTCAGTGTTTGTGTTTGCACTTTAACCTGAGGTGCGGCCTTGCTGTGATGTTTTTTGTAGTTGCATACAGCTGATCGAGCTCCTTGGAAATTCTGCTCTCGCTGTCAGGAATTTTTTTTTTTTTTTTTTTTTTTTTTTTGGTAGTACGGTCAGTAACTGGACAACCAACGATCGGCTAGCCTTCAGCACTGCACTGTGTAAGAAACAGAGGGAAACGGACCTCCATGAGAAAGTGACAACAACACCCACCGCCCAAGGGAATGCATAACTGCACGCTGCGACTTGCAACAGTGTGGGGATTCAAGCTCTACCTGTTCCTCCCCCGTCGGCCAGAGGCCGGTGGGGAGGGAGGCTGTGATGGCTCGAGACCCACTAAAACCTTGGGCACTCTCAGCCAGTCTTCTGGCAGTTTGTCTTCGTCCTTGAGAGTGGAGCTCCATGTTTGGAGCACCAGGACGGAGTCTAAGGAATTCTGTTTCCCATATCGTACCTTGTTGGTCAGAAGGCGATCCAGGTCTAGACGTAAGTTCAACGCATGGAGCCATCTGTTTCGAATTTCACATTCGGTTGGGGATTCACCCCCTCTACTAATTACGCAGTCATTCCGGATTTTCCATATCTGGAAAAGGGACTCGGAGACTAGGATGTGGAATAGCCGTGTAGCGCCACTGAGTCGCCGTCCTCCTTCATCTTTTATAGTGATCAGTCCACAGCCAAGGATGACACCGAGGGTGGGTTGAGGCCAGATCGGATGCTTCTTGAGCCAGAGCTCCTTTGCTGCTTTTGTTGCTTTTTTGATAAGGGTGTGTCAGTTTCATTCAAATCCTGTGCTCAGGGAACTCGGAGATACATTTGCCCGTGCTAATCATCGTGAATATTGCCGAGGAATAGAGAGAGAGGAGAAAGCCTAATGTTGGAGTTTGAGCAACCAATGGCAATCCGGCATCAAGCCCGAGGCTATGGCCGAGGCTGTGAATTGAAGCGAGTTGGAAGGAGGGGAGTGAAATATTGAGGAGTATGGTGGAAGATTCTAGTTACATTGGACCATTAGTATACAAGTAGCACAGATTCTCTGTATTGACCAAGTATTTGCAGAGCTCAGCCAAATACTAATATACTTTGGATTCTACTACCAAAACTTGATCTGATTCCGTAAGAAAACCCAGCACGTAAGGGGTGGCATGTCGAATACTGTACTATTTCGATCAATTCGCGTTCGATTCAGAATTTTTGATCCAATTAAAATCCAGAAGAAATCCGATAAATCGAGAAAAAAATTATTGCCGCAATAAAAAAAAAGTGAGTGTGACGCGTGAGAACGAATTGAATGAAATAGTACAGTAGGTGGATTTATAGTCGTTCTCAAAGACAGATTGTGGAATCCCAATATAGGATCAACTCCTTTGTCAGTCGAACAAACAGGAACATAATATATAAATTACGTGTAGCAGTCTGAATGTACTGTAGTATCTTGACCAAATGTTCACAGGGTGTCACCTGTCACCTAAGATGTTCACTGGAATTAGTGTTCAAAATCGGTCCGACCGCGTCACCTACCTGGAAATGTTCATTTTGTCAGACGGCTTCTCCCAACCCTCCAGGGGTTCGAGAAGGCCATAAAAATAACAACAGTATCGGCCCGCCATGGACGACTTTGCGCTCGCTTACTGTCGAGTTGTGTCCTTGCCCAACTAACCGAAGAGATATTGAGCACAAGACCCCCAACTTGGGAGGAGCATTAATTACTTTTGGCGCACATTTTACGATTTTTTGGTTGATTTAGCATAGCTCAAAATCATTTTTGCGCTCTCTGGTGGTGTGAAAAATTAAGGTGTTCATTGCCCAACCGTCACCGTTACATGTACCAAATTTATTCAGTTCATGACCCCCCGTCACCTGTCACCTGAACATTTGGTCGAAATATTACAGTACTTGTGTGTTATTTTTTACATCTCACTGCATTCCGAGGCCTCCAATCAAGGTCCGACTAGGTACATCAAGGGCAGGGTGAAAGTACATTGCACCGACGTTTGATCGACGCTGCGACGTTTATGATCGGCATCGACGAGGGCCAGGTCAAAGCAAAGAGAAAACGTTGGTGGATGATTGAATCAGCGGCAGCAACGTCAATGTCACAGCGTCACAAACTCACTGCACCGGTTTCCAACGTCAATCCAGCGCCTTAGCGCCAGTTCAGACGTTTACAGCGTCAGTTGCGCTCCGTATCTGCGTCAATCTGCGCCGGTGGGACCGTGCGAACCATCCTTGTTGTTTTCTGTGTCATCGGGCCATCAACAAATCCCGATGCCTGCCGTATGAAGGTCCCCTTTTCCGTAGCAATACGGAGCAATACGTATCCGGCGTTGAAATACGCATTGCTGTACGTAAGATACGGCAGAAACCAGGGTTTGCTGGTGAGTGATCGGACATCAATTCCACCTCTCACCTCAACGGCTTCATCACCAAATCGACTGCTCTCTGCGTCCAAAATGAATGTGCTTCTCTCTCTTCAAACGAAGCCTGGCACCAGGGTGTTTCCGTTCCAGGTACACAACAAATGTCATTCCAAGGAATCACTCCGTTCTTCCTCTGTTTATTTTCTCTGTGCAGTATTTCTGGCGCTTTCGACCCCGCCCACCATGTGCATTAAAGTGTATGTGAGATATGCAGTTCGGGCCTCGCGGCTGGAAGCCATCCGAGATCTAGTCGGCCATTCAGTGTACTGATACAAATCGCAGGTCCTGTTGGTGCACTGGCAGTCGCGCTGGCACAACATTTTCTCCTGGGCCTGGTTATGTCAAATTATCGGTGCAAGTCGGTGCAAAACCGGCGCCGGTGGCCAGGGACCGGTTGTGTTGCAAATCCTTAAATATTCCTCCTGCCCACCTTAATCTCTATCCCCCCCTTCCGAGGCTCCTCTCCTCTCCTTTGTATCAAAGGTCCCAATGGCTCGCTTCAAGTTTCCGGTGAACGCGAACGTGCCCATCGAGTCGGCTAAGGAACGCGCCGAGCGCCGCAAACAAGCCGGCACCTACAAGCGGCTCCTCATATTCTGTGCGCTCATTCCCTTCCGCCAACTTCTGTTGCTGATCCACTGGCATATATGCAGGCGACGGCACTGGCCAGCAGACCGACGCTCCGGCCGCCTACCCCGAGAAGAAGACGTGGGCCGAAAGCGCGAGGGTCGTGGCTGCCGGGAGCACCTGCTGCGGACACACAGGTGACCGACCACAAGGAGTGGGTCCCCGCGTCCAATGTGACGCGTCTGTGCCGCATCGTTGCAGACGTCGACTACACTAAGGATGGAAAAGAGATAGAGCAGATGTCATTCTACCAGGTACGGGTGCCTCATGTGCAAAGACTGTTGGAGCTGAAGTTGGTTGCATAGAACGGAGTTGCAACCGATGCCCTTACGGCGCTTGGGGAGACCTGGAGTGGTGCGTGTGCAAGTATTTCTCCTGTCCGCCGCGTGCTCAGCGTAGCGCAGGTGCTTTCGGCGTAGGGCTGAACGAGAATGTCTGTGAAGCTTATGTCTGGTTATGTTTGAATTGGATACCCGGAGACGGTCTGGTTGTCTTCATCATCGGTGTATGAATCGGCCCATATTTTCACCAACAGAGATTTTCATCTTCGGATTCTCCCGCGGCGCCTTCACCGCGCGCGCCCTCTCCGGTCTCATCTTCCATCTCGGCATAATCGACCGCAGCAACCTCGGCGAGTTCCACAGCATCTATGACGCGTATACCAAACCTGCAGAAAAGCCGAATCATGATCAGACCTGGAAAAGTAAGCAGAAAGAGCTCCAGGACGGCTTGGGCTGCAGTGATCTCGACATTGTCAAGGTCAAGGTCGTCGGTGTGAGTCAACATTTGTTCAAGCCTTAGTGCAATCCATTGATTAGTGGTTATTTTCGTAGGTATGGGACACTGTCAAGAGGGCTTGCCCGAAAACGAGAGGGTTCGCCGTTGGATCGAAGCCTTCGGCTGGGATCGCAAGCACGCTTTCCACGATGCGCATACCTGCGAAAGTGCGTCCCTATCCGTTTTCTCCCTTCACTGCCCACTCACCGGACCTCAGACGTCGAGAACGCGTTCCAAGCGCTCGCGCTTGACGAGAAGCGCGCCGCATTCTCGCCCACCCTCTGGTCCCTCCCCTCCTCCATGGCCAAGACGCATCTACAGCAGTGTTGGTTCCCTGGCGCGCACTCCGACGTCGGCGTCTCATACGCGGACGCGCAGCCGTTCGACTCGTCCGACCTATCGCTGATGTGGATGATCCGTCAGTGCCGCCCTTTCCTTGCGTTCAACAATAAGCGCCTTGAGAAAGAGCTCGAGCCGTACGAAGCACTGCCGTGGTGGGGTGCGCAGGCCGCTGCACAACAGCTACACGTTCCAATTCTACCTGAACGGGCAGCAGATCCGCCGGCCGGCGCAGTATCCCAAGATGCAGAACGGGCACGAAGTGGGCCCATTCAATGAGTCTGTGCATATGAGCGTGCGGCTGCGACTCCTCCGGGCGCGGATGCTGGCGAAGCACAAAGAGGACGGCGGGCCGGTTGTGGCGACGGAGACGATGGGACTCAAGGTGGACCCCGATAAGGAGGGGAGTCCAAGCATGGTGCTGTCCAGCGACTTGTTCGACAACTATGACTGCAAGGCAATGGCGGGCTTCCGGCTCGAGCTCGTCGACCCTTCTAAACCGGGGGGCGGGTACAAGTGGGTGAAGGGAAAAGTCGAGCTGATGGAGGACCAGCTGGGGGAAGACGAGCGGAATATGCTCGACAAACGTGTGCGTGAGCTGCTCGACGACCCGGCGAAGAATGTTGGGCTCGAGTTCCTCGGCGGGCTCCATGCGGCGAAGACGCCGGGCATGTGAACAAGTTCTGGGGACTTTTTGGCTATTCATAGAGGCAACGCAACAACGTCTTCTATCTATCTATCTATCTACGTAGAATCAGTTCATGATGCTCTCATTTTATCACTCACGTTCTCCCCAATCACACATGGCACTTGCCAACTCGCATTCAATGTTCATCTTTCGCAGCATGTAAGGGGTAACTTGGGGACGAAGCTGCGTTGGTCACCAGTAGTTGGCGCTGTGATATATAAAGCTCTCTGGAGGTGTGACTTTTATATATAACGACTGCTGTGGATCCTCACACCGTCTCCATTCTATCTTGTCTGATATATGCAAGTGTTTGAGTTGAAGATACCCAGGAATACCTTTGAAAAAAACATTGAATCTGAATTTCAAAGGGCTTGAGACGGGTCTGAAACAGGGAAGGGATGCGAAGGGAGTTTAATGGCAGGACGGAGCGCGTCGGGAGTCGAATACGGCTGCGATGCTAACACAACAGTATGAATCAATATATGCAGGATGAATCCAATATAATTACCGGTGATTCGGCGCACCGGCCAATCTCAAATCTGAGTTCATGTGCCCTCAGACGGGTCGGAGACGCAAGCGATTCCCAGGGAAGTCGAATGGCGAGGCGGGGACTCGACACGTGTGAGCCCATGCGGACGCAATCACCCCGGCACCGCCGCCGGCCCCATGCAGCGAACAAGCACAGATGTGCCGCCTCGAATTTCATTCGAGGAATCTAAAAGTTAGCAGAAAGAGAGAAACAAAAGTTGCGCGCACATCAGAAATGTTTAGGGCTGCCGCCCGTTACCGTCGCGACGGCTCGACGACACCCGTCGAACGGGTGCCGTGCCCGTCCCGTCGGAGATTTTGGAGCTCCCTCTACGGCCCGTCAAACAACGGCCGTGACGGCCGTTCGACGGGTGATTTGAATCTGGTTTTAAACTGCTATTTGGGTGGGAATTTCCGGTTTAAACTGTTGAATGCTATGAAAGCCACCTCATTTAGTTCATATACTTCCCTCCCCCCAGATCTGTTGGATTTTGATAGATTAGATAAAAGATTACATTGTGTCAAGTCCCAAATCAGATGTATAAAAATTGAGTTTGCGGCCCATTTATGTGTATTAACATACTTAAGAAAGCGTAGCTAACTAAAATGCCATTTTAATTGAGGAGGGCAAAGAGACGTTTGAAAAAAAATCCACGAAATGGCTTGGACTCGAATTGAACGAGCACTGTCTATCGATTTTATCCCGGCGATTGTCATCGTATGAGATATAAATGCGCCCCAGGACCAAGCCTTATGGGCCCCATTTCTGTGAATGGAGGTGTTAGATTGTTTTGCGAGTATCCGGGAAGAAAAGGGAAGTATTTTGGTCTCCAACCCGGACTCGATCCAACCATTCAATGCCTCAACTTGAAGTTTCATTACGAAAAGATATTCCAACCTCTTTTCGCTCTCAATTTTTGGGGTAAGGAGGCATTTGGACAAAAAATGACAAAATTTTGCACGACGTATGGCTTGGGCTCGAATCGAACGAGCACAGTCTACCAATTTAATCAGGGTCGCATGAGATATAGACATTCCGCCCAGCGCCATCGATCGAGCCTTTGGCGGTTGTATCTGTGGATGGGGAGGTTAGATGTTTCACGAGTAAAGTATGGCAATTAAAGCGAAGGTCCTTTGGTCTGGTCCCACCATTCAATGCCTCAACTTCAAGTTTCAGTGGGTTCCGTTCACGACAGTGAGACAAGCTGGCGGGGAGGTTGAAATTTATTTCGGTTCGCTACAACTTCAAGCCAAGGATGTTAATGAGACACAAGGTCGTAGCTCTTTCCATTGACCTCGATACTCTTCAAAGCATCGGTCGCCTGCACCTCCTGCACAAGCCGTAGTACAAAAGCCCTGAAACATAGGTCGTCACCGAGACATGCTTAAGTCCTCGGAACGTCGCAACCACGGGCTCGAGGAACGGATGCGAATCCCCCTGGGGAAAGTACGCTCTCCAGGTGAAGACGTTCTATGTAAGCGAGTGGTTTGAGTTCCGCGTCGCTGAGACCATGCAGCACGGTCGTCTCCTCGTAGCTCGACAGGGACTTGATCCACAGCGAGAGCTCGGGGATGAGGCGGCGTCGGGCGAGCGTGCGAGTAATGCTCAATAAGAAGCGTATGAGCGTCTTGAGATGTGGGCGGTTAGGCGCCATCCAGAGGAAGCAGATAGCCCGGATGGCGAGAACATTGGATGGACGCGAGAGAAGGTGCTCAACTACGGTGGCCGGGGCGCGTAGTTTGGTGAGATGTATGAAAGATGGTGCTGGACCCTCGGTTCTGGACAGGCTAAACGTCGTCCAGAGCCCAAGAAAGGCTCCATATGCGTCAGCTCGACATCGGCTAGGCAGGGGAAGCGTGCGAGGAATGTAAGGGCAATAGTTTCGATGGGAGACACGCTTGGACCATCGAGCTGCGTGACGGAGACCCTGGTGACATTTGGGCAGGCGGACGCGACACATGGTAAGACGGCGCTCCAGATACGCAGCTCGACGAGGGACATGCGAATAACGAGGGAGGTGATGGGGGATTGGCGCAGGACCGCGAGTATTAAATATAAACCCACGGGGACAATGAGTGTAATCGAGGCGATGTTCAAGGAGTTGAGTCGGGAGAGACAGCCGGAGAACAGCGGTATGGTCAACCCAACGTCGTCTGCAGTGCCTTGTTTTGGGTTGCGTCTGAAGCAGAGTGTCTTTGCATTCTGCAGCAGCAACACATTTCGGATCCGCTCAGGCAAGTACTTCAGCGTAAACCCCTTGGGAAACCCGAGGGGATCGAGCTGCACTCGATACTTTCCGCCTCTGCCCCTTTACCTTATTGGGACGAGCACCGCCCTTGCCGACGGCACGTCGAACTTCGGCAGCAAAGTCAAGCCGAAGCCCAAACGATTTGTTTGGCAGGCTCTCTCTTCCCCAACACACCCGCGACACCACCAACTCTCTGCGACACCGCCCGCCAGTCCGCAATGCCCCTCTTTACGAATCACGCCATGATGAACGTCAACGCTCGCCGCATCCGCTGCCCTAGTCTGATAGCAATCACGGTCCGATTGTTGGGCGACCGACTGATTACGCAATATGGTGGCTGTGCCAGCCGACGGCCAGTTCGCCCGTATTGCAGCGATGGGCCTCGTCAAAAATCCGGAAATATTTGTAAAGACTCCTGGAGCAAATTCAAACATTCTATCCTGCAAGAATCTCGAGGCGGGCTGCGAACTGTACCTACCCGCCCCCAAAAAATGCCTCAATGGCAAAAACAAAGATCGCTATTATACCGCCGTGAGTTGTCCTCTTCCCCACCTCGCCGTGTACTAAACCTCTTTATCCAGTGCTACAACCCGTCGCACGGCCATATGTTCAAGTTCTGGGACCTGGGCGACACCCTGACCCCCGCCGCAAACCAGCCGCCTGCTGCTTCTCTGCCACAGCCCCCACCCTTCCCCACGCCAGCACCCAGAGCCCCGCAAACCGTCTGCCCCACCTGCGGCCGTCAAGGCAATGCCCTCTGCCGGACCAATCGTTGCAAGACCGACTGTCGTGCCCACTCGACTGTGTCATGCAAGGTCCACGAGACGCTCCAGCCACCAGCAGCCCAGCGCACCGTGCAGCCCTCCGTGCCAAAGCAACCCCCCGTGCCAAAGCAACCCCCGAAGGTTCGCCCTGGCCGCTCTCTCGACGTTCTCATTGCCGGCCTTGAAGACACTCAGGCTGCCTTCAATACACCGCAATGTCTCGCCCAGCTCACGCAGGACCATTTCGCCCAGCAGCAGGAGCGGGCAGCACGCCTCGCCGCCCTCACCCCCCTATCTCCTTCCCCCACTCGCTCGCAGGAGGACCGCGACCGCGACTTGGCCATCAAGCTCGCACTAGGCAGCTCTCCCCCGCCCCACACCGCTTTGCGCCCGACACATCGCATTACGCTCTTGCGCTGGTTGAGCAGCAGCCCCGGGCGCACAACTGTGGTGCAGGATCAACCGGGCTGGGATACAACGTGGCCGCGTATCCGCCTTGACGACCTCATTCCCTTTCTTACATCGAGCACGCACCCCCGCCCCGACCAATATTACAATTACTGGAATTTCTCTCTGGGTGTGTGGGTTGCAATCCCCCTCGCGTACGACTTTACGGTGCTCACGGATGAGCCCATCCTCATCCGCCGCTTGGGGACTTTCGCCGCCGACCAGGCGGAGATGGTCGCTGCGTTCAGCCACCTCGTCAAGAATATCATCTCTCCCGCCCCCGCCTCCATCCGCCGCAAACGTTCTCCATCCCCGAGCGTCCAGCGTGCACGCAAGCACATCAAAGTCGAGCACGACGTATCAGATGACGAGATCCGAGGTCAGCGCCGTGCGCAAGGTTGTCAAGCTTGAGCTGTGCACGCCGCCTGCGTACCGCCACCTCCCGCCCGCCGTCTCCCCGCCCTTTGCCTCACTGGTAGCGTCGACTTCGCGCCTGCGCACGCCGCCTGCATACCGCCACCTCCCGCGCGCCGTCTCCCCGCCCTTTGCCTCACTTGTGGCGTCGACCTCGCGCCTGCTGTCCGCGTCGTTAGTGGCTTCCCGCTCGCGCCTGCGCGTGTCCACTCCTTTCAGCTCGCGCCTCACATCGTCCTCACTGTTCCCTTCTCCTCCCTCTCTCCTCTACTCCACAGCCAGCAGCGCCGTCTCCTCCTCATCGCTCGCCTCCCCCGGCTCATCGTTGATGTTCCCCATTTCTTTTGTTGACAAGGACTAAAAGCACGGACGGACAAAAAATATTTTAGTATTCCTGTAGATTACCAGTGGCCTCGTAGTTTTGTAAATCCAGTAGTATCACCTGTACGTTCAGTAGCCAACCAATAAATGTAGCGTCCCTTTTCTTACAACAAGGCTTGAGAACAACGACAATGAAAGAACGACCACGTGTTGCCACCACTCTTGCTTTCCTGCTCCTCGCTCTTGCTCGCTGCTTGCTCGCTGCTTGCCCGCCCCTCGCCCCTTGCCCCTCACCGTCATGGAATCCCATCTGGGCTTCTTTCAACTCGAGACAACATCTTCTGGCAGCGCTTCCGGCTCCCCACTTTCACCCGCCTCGCCCACCTTCTCCATCAACATCTGGCTTATCCACTACATCCTCCTTCCGTGTGTTCGCTGCACCTGGATCCTTTGACGCCGACTCCCACTCCAACGACTTCCAACTCGGCTGGGACACCGTCCGTGATCTCGAAGCCTGGATCACCAATGAGCAGCTCACCAAATGCTTCGAGCTGTGCCTTGTCCAAACACTCACCGGCCTACCTCACTACGAGAAGAAGCTCCGCTACGTCTGCTCAAGGCGTGGGACCGGCGGCACGAAAGATTACACCAAGCAATTCCCCGAGTGCGAACGCAAGATACCAGGGAAACGTACCGGTTGTCAGTGCTCACTGGTCGTCAAGCATTACCCAGACACACACAGGATCCTGGGCAAGTACCACGATGCGCACAATCACCCGCTCAGCCGGGAGAACCTGCCATTCACCCGGATACCGAAGACCACGCGGGAGTTTATTGCAGGGCGTCTGCGAGACCGAATGTCGGCAGACGCGGTGGTGGGTGAACTACATTCTTTATTCAGGAGCCATCTAACACTCATACAGCTGGATCTTGTGCATAGCAGCGCCTACAAGGACCAGGCCCAATTCAATGATGCCTCTGACGAAGATTCTGACGACGACCGGCCGCCCCTACGCACCGACTTCGTCCAGCTGCGCGATGTGCGCCAAATAGAGAAGGCAATTGAGGCGGAGGAAATCCAGCTTCACACCGACGATGGCCTCTCCACTCTTTCTTGGGTAGAACAACTGCGCGAACGGGGCCATCTCTTGGGCTTCAAATCAAGACCGACTCTCCTCCCCCGGAATCTAATCTGGCTGGCGACGTCTTCACTCTGATGTTCCAAACGGGCTGGCAACGCCGTATGTTCCGCAAATACGGACACCGGATCCTTTGCATCGACGCGACGCACAATACCACCATGTACGAGAATCTGCAACTAACGACCCTCGTCGTGCGCGACAACTACGCCCATGGGATTCCGATCGCCTGGATGCTTGCATCAAACGGTCGCCAAGAGACCATTCTCTACTTCCTCAAGCTGAATAGCATGCACTCCCCTCAAGTTGACCCGAATTATATTATGACGGACTTCGACTGGGCGCAGATAAATGCATGTAAGCTCGCCTCCGTAGATTGGAAGCAGGTGGATACACAACGAACGACCTTCATCCTCCTCTGTTGGTGGCACGTCTTACACGCTTGGCAACAACACTTCCACATCTCACTGAACCCAGAGCTTTGGGACTTACTCAAGAAATGGATTCGGATGGACAATAAGGAGGAGTTTGAAGCTACTTGGGCTGAAATACAGCAGACGGCACCTCTCGACTTCGTGTCCTACCTGGTCGGTACTTGGATGAAGGACGAGGTGAAGCAAATGTGGTCGGCGGTATACCGTGGGTCTCGCAACATCTTTGAGATGTGTGATACTAATATGCTGGTCGAGGCGTATGTGGCTTTCCTCTCCCTTGCCCTTTACTAATGCACACGCAGATGGCATCATGTGCTAAAGTGGAAGTTCCTCCTCGGCAAACACAACCGACACCTTGATCACCTCGTGCACACCCTCGTCCAGCGCGTGGTCCCGTATTACGCGCTTAAACAACGCCGTCAAGACTCCAACTTCGAGGGACCCGACATTGAGACAAAGAAACGCGTGGCAATCCTTAAACGCGCCGAGAAATATACCGAGGATCAAATCCAGCAAGTTGGGGACTCAGTATACACGGTCGCCTCGGAATCGCAGCCAGCAAGACTTATGACGTTGACATCAACACGTATACCTGCAGCTGCCTCGACTTCCCCCTCATATCGTTCTGCAAGCATATCGCCGCCGTTCAACGTCTCTTTGATGAGCCAAGACTTTCACCCACATCCCCAATCATTCCTGCTCCCTCCCCTCACCCGATCCTGGCTGCCTCCAAACATCAGACGGACGACATCCCCGCCTTGCTTGCTGCACCACCTCCCCGCCCCCGTGCAGCCCTCATAAACCTTGCCGCGAAGATGGAGACTGCCGCTGCCCGCCTCAGGAAAACAGGCCGAAAGGAATTCGCTTCCCTCGCCAATCTCGAGGCTGCACTGGACGCTATTCTTCTCGAGATGGACAACAGCGGTGTCCTGCCGGCATCCTCCCACGTCCCGTCTTCTTCTCGCTGGCAGGACACGTTGCAGGCAATGATGCCAAACCGGAAACCTGGTCAGAAACACCATGCGTCAGTGGCAGACAAGGCATACGGCGCCGGAGAAAGCAGCGGGAGGAAGGCGAAGGAGAGCAGCGGGGGGAAGCACCCGCGACTCAGGTACGCGCATTGTTCGTTCACTGTCAATCAGCCGACTAACTGACAGTCTAGCCCTGAATCCCCTCCCCGTATGGCAATGCCACCTTCTACTGCCCCCGTATCACGCCCTGCACCTCCACCTTCTCCACCAGCCTTCACTGCCACGCAACCTACCCGCCAGATGCGACGCAAGGTGCCTGTGCCGCCGACAAACCCTCAGCCTACCCCATCTAACTTCAATACATCCTTCAAATTTGTAGCCTATGTGCCGCCTCAATATAAGTAGTATCATTCGATTAGTCTTGTACATCCCTATACATGTAATTGTAATTATCTCCAATGCAACTCTTGTTCTGCTCCTCATTTCGTGGACTTGTCGAAATTTGCTGTCCAAGCGGCGCCATGGCGGCAGCTCGCTCAGCACATCACGGCAAAATGACTGTGCCGAAAAATGCTGCGATCAAAATCCCAATAAGGTAAAGGGGCAGAGGCGGAAAATACGCAACTATCGAGCTGATAGGCTTCAACCAAGTACGTGCCAATTATGGCAGTGAGTGAGGTACAGCCCCTTTCGAGCGGTGGAGACAGTCGGATCCTCCAGGATATTCACCAGAATCTCGGTGGGTAGGTCGAATATTCCGGCAAGGGGCATGTCGTGGCAGAGATCAAAGAACGATGCACACTGACCAAGGAAAATATTGACCGAAGTAAATATATCTACTGAAACATTGCGGGATTTTTTTCCATTGGCACGGAAAATGTCGGACCAGTGACAAAAATCCCGTGTTTCAGTAGACGTATTTACCTTAGTGATTACCTAGGTCAAGACTTGGTGTAAGGACAAGGATCTGCCATATTCAACAGCATCGAACGCGAACTCCTTGGATGAATGTTAGTCTCTCGCAGCCAGACACTTCAATATTACTGAACTCATACCTCGTTATATTGAAGATGAGTGTACTTTTTTGGGGTGGAGCGTTACTCGTTGCTTTAGGTTCAGCGGCAGCCGACTATCAAAGTCAGGACCAAGCCAGAACGGAACAATGCGAGAATCATGATCCTTTGATGGTGGGCCTCTTTCTCTTCTTCCCCACCCACTGCTCGCTCGGTTGCTCCCCCGCACACTCGTTTCGTGTATCGGCTTCCTCGATTTCCCTATTGCGATGCGGCCCCTCCAGCGTCCACCATGTTTTTTCTGAATCTCCTTCGCCCGTTGGGCACGAATCATCCTCCGTCCGACGTGGAAATAAAAGACCTTCAGGACCTTGTCAATCCAGAGCTCATGATCAGTCCAAGTATGTTCTTTTCCGTGGGACCGACGTTGCTTGACAAGTGGGGGTGGTTCGAACGTCTGCCAGGCCAGGCATCCTCTGGCTGTTATAATTCTCTTCCGGGACCGGTCATGGTCCTGGGCATCGCCTCGTTTCCCTGCTCCTCGCGACACCTGGTATCGGTCGGGGATATCACTGGCAAGGAATTCGTCCCATTTCTACGCCTTGCCTTGGGCCAGAGAACTTGCCGCTCCTGCGGAGTATCCGAGTCCACACATGCATACTCCTTCGCGTTCACAGCCCGCCTCCTTCCCCTTCTGCCAGTCGTCCTCCTCCGCTTGGCCGACCTGGCCTAGGTCACCTACATGACATACCTACCACCTCTTGGGCGGGGGGGCGACGAGACCGTGCGTTGTATCTCCAGGCACGCAGAGACGGCGCGAAGGCACCCTAACGTAGCTAAGCGCCGCGGAGTCTGAGCGATGGGGATGGGGATGGAGATGGCTTACCTGCCTGAGCGGGAGCCAGTGCGAATGCGAGATGACTAGAGAGACCAGGCAAGGGTGGCCGGTGGGTGGGAGGACGATGCGAAGAGGGAGGAGAGGGGGAGGGAGTATGACCCGAGGCGGGGTGGCAGGGATGTCTCCCGCCGATGATGAGGATGAAGCGGGGGCAGCACGAAGAGCGCGAGAGAGAATTTGACCGAAGATTGAAGCCCTGACTCGGAGGATTGGTGGACAGAAACATGAGCCTGGTCGGCGTCGGCACGTAGTGAGTATTCCACAATTAACACCATACATTGCAAGCTCGATACCGTCTATGCCTGCCTGCCACTCTTACCTACTCAATTGTCCTTCTTTTTCTCGGCCTTGAGATCCTCCACCGCCTCGTGCACGATCTTCTCCACTCGCTCCTCCACCTCACTTGCCACCCCCAGCGCCTCCCCAACGTGCAGCCCCGTCGCACGCTGCAGCCCCTCCACCGCCCTCACCACCCCCACCCTTGCCTTTTCCCGCGTCTCTGCCCCCTGCTCCGCCAAGCACGCCCACGCTCCCGCGCTGTGCGCCTTCCCCGTCTCGTGCACGTGCGCATCCTTGAGTGCCCGGCGTACGTGCAGATGTTCGCGGAGAGGTGGGGGAGGAAGTGGGCGAAGGCGCTGGGGCCGGCGAGGGGCGGGAGGGCGGCGCGCAGGGGGAGGGCACGGTGGCGCGTGAAGATGGAGGTCGCGAGGGCGATAGCGGCGTAGAGCGCGCCGGGGAGGAGGGGCTCGTCCAGCGGGAGAAGGGAATTGAGACGGGCTGGGGGAGGTGTCCGTGTCAGCACATGAGATAGAGAGGGAAGTGAGAACAGAGGGAGGGGGGGGAGGGGAAGGAGAGAGGACAAAATGCAACGCACCCTCGACCCGATTCTCGACGCCAATCCACCGCGAGATGACGCCCTGGACGTGCGCGTGCGCGTCGCGGTACATCCCCGTCACGGTGCGGCGGGCGGTGCCAATGTGCGTGTCGAGCGCGGAGGGCGTGTCGAGGAGGAGGATATCGGTTTGTGCGGCGGGGTAGATTGATAGCTGCATTCACGCAGTACCCATCCCCCTGCTCACAGCGCTCGCCGGAGATTCGAACTGCACAGGTGGCAGTGCGATCTGTAATGCCGGGGAGCGTAGGTTCGCTTCATTGAATGAAGTGGCACGAGAAAGAGCGCAAGATAAGGTACACACCTCGAGATATATGCCTATACCATCTCCAGGACGCTGACGTATGGCACGAGCACGGGATGTAACCAGTGAATGAGGTGTTGATACTGAGGTACACCTGCAAAACGCAGCACTGGAGATAAAAAGTATGCAGAAAGGATGGAGAGACGGTAAGGAACGATGGTCGAGAGAGCGGGAATGCACCTTTAAGAACCGCTTAACAACAGGTCAAAGGAACACAGGTGCCTCATCTGAGGACAGAGTCGCGTCAGACAAGGCGTTGATGAAGTGCTGGTCAAAACTCAGGCTGCGCACAAAAGGATTACACCGTTAGTTTCAGAATTGAAGGACGGACAGACGTACCGCGTCCATTACTACCCCAACCACGTCAAGCCGTGCCTATTGCAGTCCGAGGACAGTCGTCGAGAACGGGAGGAACGCGATAGGTGGTCCAAAGCTTGAGACGGATGCAAGTTCAGCGTAAGGAACATCGGGAACAGGTGCAGGAGTGGCTGCGTGCATACTGGTCTACTGTAGTATTACGACCACTAGTTCAGGTGACGGGTGACGGAGACCTGTGAACTGAACTAATCAAGGTTGGTGACGGTGACAATGAGTTTTCCTGGCCCAAATAGGCCTAGAAAATTGCAAAATTTCGCTCCGGCATTCGCCGGATTACCTTTTATGGGAATTGTTAGCTGATTGCCGAGCTGTGAACTTTTGTGGTGACTGGTGACACCCCGTGAACTAGTGGTCGTAATACTACAGTAGTCGAGGGTCGAAGAGGAAATTGGCGATTTGATCCGTTTACACAGCCACTCCGCTCTCTTCTTTCCCGCCACAACAATGAGCGCGTCGTGGCCATTTACAAGTCTGGATCCGACTGGCCTAGCCGCACACACTGACTCCCGCTGAGTCCCTCCGGCGAAATCTGAAGTGTCTCTGCAGCCATCTCGTTGTGGTTTTAATTTGGTTGTGGTGTGCTTTAAAAAAAAACAAAGAAACCTCACTGAGTCGCTGGCCACTCTTGCACCTGCATTTCATACGCATACCAATTTTTACTGGGGCTCTTTGTCTTGTTCCTCGTGGCTGCCTGCTTACTTGGTATAGAATTTCACTTGGAATGACCGGTTCTCAGTTCAAGAGAGTTTCGGCTTTCGGCTGTCGTCTCGGAATGCGTGTATACCTTCTATCCATTTGTGATGGCCGTTGTATCCTCCACGACCCCAAGACTAAGATATTCGGGTGACAATTGCTTTGTCAAAACACAGATACCTCACTGCGACTCACCATCTTTTCTGCCCTGTTTGCGAACTTCAACCTTCAACCTCTTGTTGCTGGCGACATGGTCACATCAAATAACATTATTCCGACTCGGGCCACGATCCTGTCTCACTCCCTTAAAGATTTGAAGATCTCTTGGTATTTCCCCAATATAGCTCTAGATTCCTCGGTCAATCGGTTTCCTTGGCCATATATCGATAGAGGTACTGACTCATTGTGTTCGTCTCCGAGACGATTCAATTTCGTTTATTCAAACCTCCAGGTCCCGCCGACACAACGGTATTATCTTTGTGCAAGACTTGGGACCAACATTTCTTGAGTATCTCACCCATGGATGATCTTTTGCTCCTTTTGCTTCGGAACGAGCTCATATTCCGCTCACCTGACTTACTTTCTTCCAGCTTAACCATGCATGGCTTTGCTAATCCGCGATGATGTCACGTACCGTGACTTCACATCCTTTTCGGACGCCATCGGACTCCGACTATCTCCGATCCCGATTATATCCGACACTTCTTTTCTGTATTCGCCTTCATTCTATTGGTTCGTACTACATATGATTCCTTCTGACTCATAGGTTACACCTTATGCTTCTCCATCACGGAGCCACCGGAGTCCCGATGATATTTGAGTCAGCTTGACTTCACTTGACTCATAACGACTCAGTCCATCACGGACCCACTCGGAACTCCGAAGCTCCGGTACTTACATTATATCCCCACTAATACTTTACTCTCGTATAAATACAAGCCATGTCGGTAGTTAGACTTCAGTTTGAATATCGACTTAGTCTGCCCTATACTCTTCCTCTCGGACTCCGTCCTCTTCCGAGTCTTCCTCCGAAATCGGGCACCAGGCGTAGAGAAGGGCGCAGCGCACGAGCTGAAGCCAAGCCCCTTCACTTCCAGTATACGGGTTCGGTATTCCGTTCGGACTCCGATACTTTCCCTCTACATCTCGACCCCTTCGTCTTGCTTATACGCACTTCCTCTCTCAGGCGTATCTCAGACCTCCGTCGGATCCCGGTCGGGAACCGGTACTTGACAGTATATTCAAACTGACTCTTCTTACGCCTTTCCTCGTTTATGTCACTTCCGCTCTCTGCTGAAGAAGAAATCAGACTACGAAACGAAAGATCCCTTCAGCGTCTTGCACGCTTCACCACAACCATCACTCCTCCCGAGATTGCCGAGCAGAACCGACTTCGTGATCAACAACTTCGGTCTCAGCTCCTCAACCGCCAAAACTACAGCGCAGCTCTTCGGAACTCCGCTAGTAACGACATACAATCAGCATACCGCACCCGTCAAGGAGCGCACATTGTTGGTGTTATGTCCACCGCAACTCAAACCGCAACCGAAACGGCCCACACCCAGTCAGGTGTGGCCCCTCACGAATCCATCTCGCAGTCTGGCGGACGCCGAATGCGTCAAGGTAGTCTGATCGATATCGACGAGCCAGTCCCCGATGAAGAACCGGACACCGAGGAAGTTCCGATCCCCGAGAAAGCTCCGGGTTCGCAAGGCTCTAGTCGCCGTTCTCGGTCACCCGATCGGCGTCAACGATCTAGCAGCTACAATCCCTTCCTCGACGAACATGGTGTACCCCTTCCAAATCCGGGGCCCGGCGGAGGTGGAGGCAGTGGCGATGGTGGCAATGGAGGTGGAGGTGGAGGTGGAGGTGGAGGTTCGGGCCCCCCTCGGAGTCCGCGACCTCCCAACGAATGGTCCTCTTCGGACTTCATGCGCGCAATGTCCCAGGTCATTGGGCAAGGTATCGGAGATGCGCTTAAAAACCGAGATTCTCCCTCCTCGGAAAAGTCTCGGGCCCGAGTCCGGGACCCCGACACCTTCGATGGGAAGGATCCCGAAAAGCTCCGCACCTTCCTTTTCCAGGGCATCCTCAATTTCAAGGATCGCCCCTCGGCATTCGTCCGGGATCACCAGAAGGTCAATTACATGATCTCCTATCTGACTGGTGACGCCCTTGGTTGGTTTGAACCTTCCATTGTCGACCCGGACCCCGAGAATGTCCCGACCTGGCTCGACAACTACGACGCTTTCGTTTCCGAGCTTCAGCTCAACTTCGGCACCTACGATCCCCGACAGGAGGCCGAGAACGAGATTGTCGCTCTCCGGATGGGCGAGAAACAACACATCCAGAAGTATCTGGTCCGTTTCAATAAGCTTTCCCAGCTTACGGGCTGGAACTCCATCGCTCTCCGGAAGGTCTTTTACGATGGGCTTCCTGAACGCATTCAGATCAAGATGCGCGATCTCCCCGGCGGTAAACCGAGTTCGCTCGACGTCTTGAAGGTTTCGGCTCAATCCATCGATGCCTCCCATTGGGAATGGCAACGTGAGCAGGAACTCCGTCGGGCCCGGAATCCCCAATCTTCGGCAAAATCCTCGGGCAACGACAAATCCACGTCCAATGATTCTACCACGGCGCAAGCCGGTGATTCCAAGAAGAAGAAGAAAAAGGGCGGCGGGGGGAACGGAGGGAACTCCGGTGGATCCTCCGCTCAAACTTCGTCTCCTTCGACTTCGGAAAAACCGTACGCCAAGGTCCTTGGTTCGGACGGCAAATTGCTTCCCGCCGAGAAAGCCCGTCGGCTCGCCGAAAACCTCTGCTTGCTTTGCGGAGGTAAGGGACATCGCAGCAACGAATGTCCTAAGAAGAAACCCGCTGCTGGACGCGCTGCCACTACCGATTCGGCCACGTCGGCTCCCGCTGCACAGTCGGGAAACTGAGTAGCGACTCTCGGAACTCCGTGCGACCCGAGGGTCGTGAAAATAGTCTCGATCGCGCGGAATCCTTCTTACGACCTAATGCCTCTGCCCTTTCCGATCCGAAATCTTTATGCCCCATCTTACGATCTCCGCAGATTCAGTCGGACTTCCGAGCCCTTGTTGACTCTGGTTCGTCCGATTGTTTCATAGACCCTGTCCTCTGTACCACCAATAATCTCACTCGTGTTCCTATTCCTCCGCTCGGTCTCCGTCTCTTTGATGGATCTCCGGGAACAATGATTTCCGAGAAAGTCCTAATGGACGTTTCTTTCCCCTCTGGTGACTCGACTCCGGTTGAATTATATGTCACACCTCTGGATTCCGCTTGCTCTGTTGTGCTTGGATACAATTGGCTGACCCGACACAATCCGTTGATTGACTGGGCATCTGGCCAAATCTTTTTCCGCTCGCCTGGCTCTGCTATTCCTCCTTCGGCTCCGGCCGAACTCCGTCCGTCGGATTCCGCCGACACCATTCCTCCCATTGCGGAGCCATCTGTCGCTCCTCCGGTCGATGCTAAACCCCCATCGATCTCCTTCATAGGAGCAGCTGCCTTTGCTAGTGCACTTCGCGCTAAAGGCAGTCGACTTTATCGCCTAGGCCTCTCTGAGGTATTAGGAAAGTCTTCGGATACCACGTCCGCACCGGACTTATCCGGCATTCCAACGGAGTATCAGGACTTCGCTGACGTTTTCTCGGCTTCCGAGTCAGAAAAGTTAGCTCCCCATCGGCCATATGATCTCAAGATCGAACTTGAGGACGGGCAATCTCCACCGCCCGGCCCCATTTATTCCCTCTCCCAGCTTGAGCTGGCGGCTCTTCGAGAATTTCTGGACAAGAACCTCAACAATGGGTTCATTCGACAGTCCTCGTCGCCCCACGGAGCTCCGATTCTCTTCGTCAAGAAGAAATCGGGCGAACTTCGGCTTTGCGTGGATTTCCGGGCGTTGAATCGCATCTCCCGGAAGGACCGATATCCACTTCCCCTCATTTCCGATCTTCTGGACGCCGGTCGGAGTGCGAAGGTCTTCACCAAAATTGACCTAAAGCACGCCTATCACCTCGTTCGGATTGCCGACGGCGATGAGTGGAAAACCACGTTCCGAACTCGCTACGGCTCTTTCGAGTGGCTAGTTATGCCTGAGGGCCTGACCAACGCTCCTGCTGCTTTCCAGCGATTCATGAATGACCTCTTTTCGGACCTCCTTGACGTCAACGTCGTTGTATATCTGGACGACATCCTCATTTATTCCGAAAATCCATCGGAACACCGACAACATGTACGCGAAGTGCTTCGGCGCCTTCGGAAAGCCGGGCTTTTTGCCTCGCTCAAGAAATGTGCATTCAGCGTCGAAACGGTGGAATTCCTGGGCTACATTCTCTCGCCCAACGGACTTTCTATGGATGACTCCAAGGTCAAGGTTATTCGGGATTGGCCGGAACCCCGAAAGGTCAAGGACGTCCAGTCATTCCTTGGCTTTGCCAATTTCTATCGGCGCTTCATTGCCCATTACTCGGACATCATGGTGCCGCTCACGCGGCTTACGCGGAAATCCGAACGTTGGGTGTGGTCCCCAGAGTGCCAAAAAGCGTTTGATACGCTTAAACTTGCTTTACTTCGGCCCCGATTCTGACCCATTGGATCCCAGGCGCCCAGTTGATTCTGGAATCCGACGCCTCCGATTACGCCATTGCGGCCATCCTCTCAATTGTTTCGCCCGACGGAGAAATTCGTCCGATGGCCTTCCACTCTCGGACCCTCTTGGCTGCCGAGCTGAACTACGACACCCACGACAAGGAACTGCTTGCTATCTTTGAAGCGTTCCGTGTCTGGTGTCGGTACCTCGAGGGTGCGGTTCCCGCGATTGACGTGGTCACGGATCACAAAAATTTGGAATATTTTGCTACGACCAAGCTCTTGACTCGCCGGCAAGCTCGGTGGTCCGAGCTTCTTTCCGCCTTTAATTTCGTCCTTCGGTTCCGGCCGGGACGGCTCGGTGGCAAGCCCGATGCTCTCACTAGACGATGGGACGTCTACCCTAAAGAGGGGGATAGTGGCTACGCCAGTGCGAATCCGCATAATTTTCGTCCAGTCTTCACTCAAGATCAACTTAACGCGTCACTCCGAGCTACGTTCTTATACGAGCCGGTACTCCGAGCGGCGCATGTTATGGACGTTAATCAACTCCACGCAGATATCCGAGCTGCACTCCCCGCGGATCCCGTCGCTTCCCGACACCTTAACGATACCTCCAACCCCCGGTGGGTTTCTCGCGACGGCCTTCTCTATCAAGATGGACGCATCTATGTTCCGGAGTCCGACGAACTCCGACTTAGAGTGTTACTCGACAAACATGATCACAAACTCGCTGGTCATTGGGGACAGAACAAGACACTTGCCATGGTGCGACAAGAATATGTATGGCCCGGACTCCGAACCTTTGTCAAGGATTACGTCCGAGCTTGTGTTACGTGCAAACGTGGCAAATTCATCCACCATAAGCCTTATGGCTTCCTTCGGCAACTCCCGGTCCCCGATCGGCCCTGGCATTCCATTTCCATGGACTTCATCGAGCAATTACCGCTCTCCGAGGGCTGTACCAGCATTCTTGTTATTGTCGACCGCCTTTCCAAGATGGGACTCTTCATTCCCTGTCACGGAAAACTCACGGCGTCCGAGTTGGCTCATTTATTCATCCTTCACGTCTTCTCCAAGCACGGAGTTCCGAGTCACGTCACTTCCGATCGGGGCTCCGAGTTTGTTAACCATTTCTCCCGATCCTTGGCTGAAGCGCTTGATATGCGTTTCCACTTCACCGCCGGCTACCATCCTTCCGCCGACGGACAGACCGAGCGTGTCAACCAGACCCTGGAACAATACATTCGGATGTACTGCAACTACATGCAGGACAACTGGTGTCCGCTCCTTCCCCTCGGAGAATTTGCCTACAACAACACCCCTAACGACACTACGGGCGTTACTCCCTTCTTCGCCAACAAAGGCTATCACCCTTCAGTCACCGTCCATCCCGAGCGGGATCTCACCTCCGCTCGGGCCCGAGATTTCGTCACGGACCTCGACTCCCTTCACCAGGAACTCCGAGACCAGATGGCTGCTGCTCAGAAGCGCTATCAAGGTCCTGCGGATAAACGAAGAGTCGTTGATCCCAAAATCTCTATTGGGGACGAAGTCTACATCAATGCCAAAGGATTCCGATCGGCCCGGCCGACGAAGAAGTTCTCCGAGCAATTCTACGGTCCTTATGAAGTTATCGGCCAAGCTGGTCCCGCTTCCTTCACCGTTAAACTTCCCCGAGACATGCGTCGAATTCACCCTGTCTTTCACATTTCCTAACTCGAGCTCGGACATCCGAACACTATCCCGGGACGCATCCAACCTCCGCCGCCTCCGATCGAGGTCGAGGGCGAGTTGGAGTACGAGATTGCAGAGATTCTTGATAGCAAACTCGATCGGCGCCGCCGGCCTCCGCTCTTGTACTTGGTTCGCTGGGACGGCTATGCCGGAACTCCGGACGAGACTCAGTGGCTCAAAGCTGAGGAGCTTGAGCACGCATCCGAGTTTGTGGAAGAATATCACGCCAAATACCCAGACCGTCCTGGTCCCTAGCTTCGGGCCCCGCCGGCCCCGAGCAGGTTGTCTCACAAGGTTTTTACGCAATGAAGGTCTACTGAGCGTTTTCCTTAAAATCATTTTTCTTTCCATTTCACTCAACAATAACACCAAGAAAATCATTATACATTTCGGGCCCCTTTCGGCCCCCGATTCCTTTCCACCTATGCTACATCCAAGAAATTATGTACAAGTACTTTTCGGGCCCCCTCGGCCCCGTTCTCCTTCGGCTTCCGACTCAATCCTTCTTCGAACTCCCTTCACCCTTGTCCGCTGCTGCCCATTCCGCTCTCCTTTTCCTGCGGGCCTCGAGGAGTCGGGATGCCTCGGCTTTTCCGGCGTCCCCGAACTGCAGACGGAGCCGAGCGGCCTCGAACTGAACGAGGTCGTGGAGGGATCCCTTTATCTCGCGCTGCGAGCGGAAGTTGTCCTCGAAATTGCCGTCGACAATCTCGGTGAGCTCCTGGATGGCTTCGTAGACACGGTTTCCGCCGGCCTCCTCGGATTCCCGGATGCAACGGACTTTTGCGTTGCGACACCCCTCGCAGGCCTTTCCACGGCCATGCGACGGACCCGGGTCGGCACAAGGGACCTTGAGCCTTGCGCATCGTTGGCACTACGAAGCAGTCACGGTCAGCACTACTGGAGCCGACGGATTACCGACTTACCGGATCCCGCTTCACTTTCTTCTCCGCCGGCGTCTCATCCACATCCTCTTCCTCCTCGTCCTCATCTTCATTCATATCCGACGCTTTCCGCGCCGCCTTCGCTTTCCCCGTCGCTTTCCCACCGGATCCCGATGCCACCGAGGCCTGCGACACCGGTTTCGCCGCTGCTGCCTTCGCCGCTTTCGCCGCTTCCTCCTCCTTCGCCTTCCGAGCGGCCTTCTCCTCCTTCCTCTTCCTCTTTTCCTCCTCCCTCGCCTTCCGAGCGGCCTCCTCCTCCTTCGCTTTCCGCTCGGCCTCCTCCTTCGCCTCCTTCGCCTTCCGCTCGGCCTCCTTCTTCTCGTCCTTGCGCCGTTTCCTCTCCTTCCGGCGTTCCTCCACATCCGCCTCGTCGAGTTCTTCTTCCGCGGCGTCTTCACTCATCGCACAAAGCCGGTCGAGGTACTCAGCTTCGGATTCATTGGGGAGTTGGGGCATGGCGGAGATGCGAGTGGCGCGGGGTGGTGATGGTGGTGTGTGGATGAGAGTGAAAATTTTTCACTTTCACATCATGTGACCAGCTATATAGCTGATCGCGATTGCCGACAGATCGGCAATCTCAGATCGAATGTTCCCTTCGGCATTAAAAGCGCCTCTAGGGTTCGGCGCTAAGAGGGGGATACTGTCACGTACCGTGACTTCACATCCTTTTCGGACGCCATCGGACTCCGACTATCTCCGATCCCGATTATATCCGACACTTCTTTTCTGTATTCGCCTTCATTCTATTGGTTCGTACTACATATGATTCCTTCTGACTCATAGGTTACACCTTATGCTTCTCCATCACGGAGCCACCGGAGTCCCGATGATATTTGAGTCAGCTTGACTTCACTTGACTCATAACGACTCAGTCCATCACGGACCCACTCGGAACTCCGAAGCTCCGGTACTTACATTATATCCCCACTAATACTTTACTCTCGTATAAATACAAGCCATGTCGGTAGTTAGACTTCAGTTTGAATATCGACTTAGTCTGCCCTATACTCTTCCTCTCGGACTCCGTCCTCTTCCGAGTCTTCCTCCGAAATCGGGCACCAGGCGTAGAGAAGGGCGCAGCGCACGAGCTGAAGCCAAGCCCCTTCACTTCCAGTATACGGGTTCGGTATTCCGTTCGGACTCCGATACTTTCCCTCTACATCTCGACCCCTTCGTCTTGCTTATACGCACTTCCTCTCTCAGGCGTATCTCAGACCTCCGTCGGATCCCGGTCGGGAACCGGTACTTGACAGATGAGGCCCATCCTTCAACAACAGAGCCACGGGCCTCATTTGTCGAAGCGCATGTTCAAGAGAGGCTAGGTCCTTCCTGCTTCAATTCCGTCAATCTATATTCATTTACATCCTTTAAGTTCCCGCCCGAGCGCAGAACCGTCCATTTCACCACTGATTATCCCCTTGAAATCGGACACACGGCCGACCCAGGATCCTGCCTTTTTGGGATAATCACGTGAGGCGCCGCCATCGAACAGCTTAGACGGCAAATGCTGCGGCTTATCATTGTTCTCAAGTATTTTTTCGCAATCAGCACAAGTCAGTTGCTGGAAGACAATATATGCACTCTCTAGCAGCAACAAGTCCGGTAGAATTTCCGTTGTAGAATCCGCACATTATATAGGAAGGGGTATATTTAACCTATGTAGTACACGATGAAATATATTATAACAGGCTATTAGAGCCGCTACCAACAGCACTTCGGTGGCATCGTCCCTTCACAGCTGACAGCTTCGCAGTTGCCGGGAGTACATAAACCGCGACAAAACCATTGGGGAAATATGTTACAGTATCCCGCGTTGTGAATGGTGGGCCGGGGCTTGGTGGCAAAGGAAAGAATTGCAGTGGCATCAAGAGAATCACGGCCACAGTAGCAGGATGTGACGGCTGGTAGGATTTGATAGCTAGGAGCACAGGCTCTGGACCCCTGGAGGGAAGTTCGAGCAGTGAAACGATGGTCGGGAGGAAGGAATCGTGGTAGTAGAGATGCAAGAAGGGTGATGAGCGGCCATTCTCTGCTCTGCCGTTGATGGCCATGGTGCACGTGGTCTTCCCAAAAAGGCAGGATCCTGGGTCGGCCCAAATTCCCTTGAAATCGCATTCATTCATCCAACCTCCGACCTGAGGTAAGTTTCCTTCTTCGAATTCTTATGTACTCCGCGCTCTCAATCAACTGACATCTGGACGCGACGTCGATGTTATGATGCTTCTATGTTGCTTCTGCGTGGCTTTGTCCTCAGATAAAATATTCGAGGCTCAAGCCCTAATTTCGGCATCCTCTCCTTAACGTCTCCGGACCACCACTGTTTCTCCTCGCCCTATTCGGAATCGGAAAACACGGCCAACAATGTCCTCTTCTCAATGTCTCCGGACCACGGCTGTTTCTCCCAAGGGGAACTCGGGATTAAAATTTTGTACGTGGGGAGGGGGGGGGTCCCAGGGGAGGCTGAGAAAAACTTTTTGATACTTTTGTTAGAAGGGGTTAAAAACCCTCAATTTACCGTTTGGACAATGCCAGAGGTGTCAGGTAGGGTTTGTACGATGCCCGAACCATCTTGGA
The DNA here is from genome assembly GCA_029378375.1 of Mycena olivaceomarginata. NCBI lineage: Eukaryota > Fungi > Basidiomycota > Agaricomycetes > Agaricales > Mycenaceae > Mycena > Mycena olivaceomarginata. The sequence goes on from JARKIC010001181.1 coordinate 46,098, forward strand.
GGTCAGCTTCCTAATATGGAATGTCAGATCACGTACGACGCGTAGATTTTGCTTTCTGTTGGCTCAACCACCTTACCCGATGTTCAAAAAAAATAACTTGACACTCACTATCATGGATATACAGTCCCACTATTTCTCCCTGCCAATATACCACTAGGTTATGATAATTTGGTGCCTAGTGTAAAGTGGGGGTGATAGACCAGTATAGTACAGGGGTGTAAGGAAGAGCACACCAGAGGTATATTAGATGGACAGGAAGCTGTTACTACACTGTAAGATACTCAAACTGCCTGTCAAGCCCGCCCCCAGTAGTGCGGCCCTAAGCGGAGGCGACGGCCCGGCGCTAGGGGTGGGAAACTCCTTCCGTATATGGAAGGGGAGGGGGGGGAGGGGGGTCCACCGAGGGTCGGAAAAAAAAAAAATTCGACCCTATGTACTTATTTCGAATCCCGAGTCCCCCTTGGTTTCTCCTTGCCCTATTCGGAATCGGAAAACGTGTTCATTCTCAATTCCTCTTCAACAAGACGGCTAAGCCAACAACTCGTGTTCACTGCTGGACTGAGTCTGTGTCCCCTGGCGCGAACAAAATGTGCCTGGTCACCATGAAGCGCTCGAAAAGGGGGCGAGCTAGGAGGCGCCGTCATGCCGGAGCATACTTAGCCTATGCACAGCCCCTGTGATTGACGCCTGGCACTCAGCCTAACAATTAATAACACAAGATGAGCCTCCGCTTCGCTCCGGGATGCAGGAGCAAGAGGAAAAATAGAGTCACAAACTTTGTCGCAGGAGAAATTATGGCCGTGCAAGGGCTTAGAAAAAGAGACGGGAAGCGAGGTGGGTTTTGATTTTGTGGCGTTGTTCAGTGCCGAGAAATCGGCGCCACTACAGAATTTTCGAGATGGAGAGGGGGCTTTATTCAAATCAGGGTGTTGCATCAAGATGTTTCAAGTGGTGATTGGTCCGGAGGCAAGATACACGGCCCCGGGTGCGTGAACAGAATCAAAAATAACAATTGATAACCACAGCCTAGGAGCGGAAGAGCGTACAACGAGAGGTTCCAAGAGCAAAAGAGGTAATGATTCGTCACACAACCTCGGAATTGAGAAGGAACACTCACAGTAGCAACACATCAGATGGTCAAAGAGATGGCATTGCATACACCCACACCGGGATGGAGTTAGCCAATTAATAGCGCACCAGACAGCTTGAGTCCCAGTACTCGGCGATGGACAGAACGGTCGAGAGACCCAGGATTGACATTGGGGAGGGGCGGAGTGGGCCATGGGCGAAATGATAGCATCCCGAACGAGAAGAGGGCTGCATTTATATAGAAAGAGTTTTGCCGGAATAAGTACGTGGCCTCCCGGCAAGATATATAAACTCACGCTATGTCGTAGGCTGCAACTGCGATCTGCTACGGCCTGCGAGAAAGAACCACTCACGGGTCAGCTGGTTTGTCGGAAAACAAAAGGCCGTGTTGGAAATCATAGAAGGTTCCAGATGGATGGTTTAGACCAAGAGGATGAGCAGAAGAATGCAAAGGAGGATAGGCTATATGGAGAAAGGAGCAATAGGTACAAATTGATGAGCACTGCTGAATGAGCAAAATCTTAAAGAACGGTTAATCTTCCACCAAAAGGCTAACAACTTACAAGTACCGATTGAGGCTTGGAAGTCGCACAATCAATCAGCCACACATTCTATTTGGGATCATTGTCAACTACCCCTATTCCTCGTCTTTCCGGAGGACGTGGAATGTGAGAGATTGGAAAGAGCGGCTCGCTGCCTGCTCTCCGAGGCTTATGTTAAGACCTTAATAAGCCTTAATCGGACTAAGGTCTTAAACCTTCGGCCAACGCTGCTCCTAGCGACTCTCGTCCTCGATTGATTCCGAAATTAATCTATGTTTGTGGCATTGAATCTTCCAGGAATGTTGGATCATGACCCATCAAACAGGGCAGATCGGGAGTGGAACAACCGAGGAGATCCTGTTCAACAGTCGGTGGACCTGGGACATAGATGGTGAGAAGGAAACCAAGAGCTCTTGCTCATGTGTCGGAAAAATCCAATTAGCCTTTTCGGCCGAAAATCGCCAGATCAGGCCTTTTCCGGCTGATAAGGCTACAGTGATTCACCGGTCTATGATACACTAAAATTATGATGCTGATCTCTACAAAGCAAAGGTGTCTTTTACAATTCTGAGTTGGCTAAATATGTTTTTAGGATGTATTTAGGCTGTCCCAAATTTTCAAAGCAATTGAGCAAGCATTGGCTGCGTAACAACCGGAATTGACTGTATCATTGACCAGTGGATCAGTTTCGCTGCCAAATAGGGAATTAATCTCACTCTATTTCTCTTTTTCCCAAGGCAGCTATGCACCGTGAGCCTTAGGAATAGTGTTTCTATATGTATTACTTCAGTATGAACTATGTTGGTGCTATGCACGACAAGAGGAGGAAGAGAAACTGGGTGTATCATTGACTAGTGGTGTATCATTGACCGGTGGATCACTGTATTATAAGGCGACTTTCGTGTGATCAGGCCTTAAAATGGCCTTATAATCCCGCGGATTTTGAGGTTTTTTCCGACATGGTTGCGGGGTTCCTCCGTTGTTCCTCGCGCACATCATCTCAATGTCGGCTTTTCATTTCTTTCCATTGACTCCGTGTTTAAATTAGGAGACAGTTGCACGGGTACGGTTTGCCGGAGGGACTCGGATGGATTTAGAAATGCATTGTCCGGATTGCCGCTTCGGGACGGGCCCGAGAAAATGCCGCGCCTGCCGCGCACTGCCGCGGCGGTCTTTGGGCATCATCAGTCATGAATTAAGATATGATTTCGAGCATTCTGGGTCCTGTACTGGCCTCACTGGAACTCCAAAACATCCATATAGAGCAGCTAATGCATATCTTGAGCAGATCCAGCTAGGCACCGGGTGATTGAGAACTGTGAGTGGAAATCACCTGGTTTTCAACTCTTTTGAATTCCAACATGTTTGGGCGTCAAAATACATTCGGAGAAGCTTAATTCGCGGCCTAAGACTCGTATTGAAGCTTTGGTTGTGCACATCAGTCCCACGAAAGGTGCGCATCACTGTCGCGTTAGTAGTTTAACTAGTTATTGCCTGTGAGTGCTGTGTCAACTCCCGGCGCGTCAAGTTATTTATTTATTCATTGATTTTTGGTTCAGAGCCCTCTAAAGAATTGCATTGCGATAAATTATTGAATAATAGGTTCTGGGAAAGCAGAACTCGGGGAATGGCGGGAGGAGGAGGATAGGATCCGGGATCAGTCGATCAAAGAGACCGACAAGACGGCATCACTGGACTACTTTAAGTCTACTTGAACAGATCTCATAAATCCGCTTGCTTGAGAGCTGAATTCTCGCTCAAATATTGTCGGAGGTGGCTCAAAATTAATTACACAGACGTGTACTCCTAGGATATACAAAAGGCTTGAGGGAAAACAAGGTGAAAACTGACCGAGAACCAGCCCACTGGACAAAGGCGGTGATGCCGTCAATTGAAAGCGGCAATCCGGACAATGCATTTCTAGATCCATCCGAGTCCTTCCGGCAAACCGTACACGGGTCCGAGTCATATTCGCACGCATTCAACCTCGTGGATTCCGCCGCTCATCGCACCACCTGAAATCCACCATCAGCAACACAAATCCTATGAATGAAACGGCAGAATCTGACAGAATCTACGTATGCATATCTCATCTAACTCGTTGATGCTCAGTGAATGCGATTGTCGTCTATGCGATGCATCCAAAACTGCCAGGCACCGCGATGCTTAGAGATCATCATGATACAGTATGGGTAGCTATATTTGCCGGTTTTGCCGCGCAGCAGCAAATCCATGCCTTTGCAGCTTACTCCATTTCCCCGAAGCCACTCTATGACTACTGACTCGAACGGAACAAAATCCTGGACGGATTACCTGCAATTTTCTAAAGGTCAAAAACAACTTTTGATGAACAATCTCGCAGGATGATGTTACCACCGCTCCAGAGATGGACGTGGAAGCAATGTATCATTGCTTTCAGGCCTTTCTTTTTGTAACTCTCCCTTTCACAATCCTGCAATGGCTTCCACCACACCCACTCGTGACCTGGTTATCGACGACACTGACCCTGCCATACAGTACGGCTCCAAAGGCTGGTTCGTGGCGGACCCCAGTACTGTCGGCGTCGGAAACTTTGGCCCGATATACCAAAACACCTCGCATGCTACGACCTCGAGCAACTCCAGCCTCACATTTCCTTTCAATGGTATCCTATCTTCCCCTGGCTTTCACCATATAATATTCAAACCTTACTATCGCTCAGGCACTGCAATCCACGTTTTCGGCACCATTTCGATTTCCACCGACTCTGACAATGTTACGGATCCGACATGGGACTGCTTTGTGGACGATATCCAGATTGGTAACCCCCAACCGACGTTCCCGTTCACCGAGAGCAATTGGGAGCTGTGTGATCAGGCCCAGATTGCTTCGGGTGCCGAATTGAGGATTCAAGTCCAGTCCAAGGGGCGCGCATTCTACTTGGACCGTTTGGTCTATACGCCTCCGCCAGACGCCACTTTTGAGTCAGCCGTTCTGGTCTACCCGAACACGGATCCCTCCGTGAGCTACGGCGCCGGGTGGACTGTAATTGGCGGTCAGAAGACGACCAACACCAAGGATTCCCAGGTCGCCCTCAATTTTCATGGTGGGCTATTCTGTTGCTCCACGCCGAAAAATAGTTTGACCTTCTCTTTAAAGGCACATCCGTCAATCTCTACGGCACCGTATCCGCACTCCCGTTCAACGCGAGTTGGGGTACATATACTATCGACGATGGCTCACCGGTGAATTTTACGCTCAAGACCCTCAACAGCCCGCGAAGTCCGACCAACTACAATAAAGTGTTGCTTACCACGCCCGATATCCCAAGTGGCCCCCATAATATCGTCATAACATATGGGGGTGACAGTGAACATACCCCACTAGTCGTCGGATGGTTTTTAGTTACCAGCACGACCTCCCTAGCGTCCAATTCATCGAGCTCCCCGAGCTCATCTTTCCCGTCCCCATCATCATCCTCAAACACACCCGTCCCCGCCTCCAAAATCACGCCCGTCGGTGCCATTGCGGGTGGCGTCATAGGCGGCCTCGCTCTGCTGGCTATGCTCGCAACCTTTGGCTTCTGCTATAGGCGCCGCCGACGAAGGGCCGATCATGAGCAAAACCCAACAGACCCCTACCCCATCACGATGAGGAATGCACGAGCGCTGGCGCTTGTAGCGGGTAAGGAGCAGCCATACAGGTTCTCCGGGGTCACCACTCCCAGCAGCTCCAGGCAGCAAAAACGACACGACGGCTCGATGTCGGCGGTATCACCCAGAACGGGATCGTCGACGCAGACTAGCAATGCAGGTCCAGAGGTGTTGGTAGTTCGACACAAGGATAGCGGGGCGCGGTTACAGTCTGTGAATTCGTTCGGGGCTAGGCGCGACATTGTACAGCTCCCACCAGCTTATAGCCCTGATTAATTGGCTGACGATAAACCGCGGAATCCATGTACAATTATTATTATTATTTTCGTATTTTCGGTATTTGTAAGTTAAACCAACAGCGCTGGAAAGCCTGCCCCATGTCAATGATAAGCGCAGAGAAACTTGTACGTGCAGTTCGAAACTGGTCGCAATTGTCGCGATCAAGAGCGATACAATCTTTTTTGTCTTGCAGGGGGGAATTGACAAGGAACTGAGCCGAAACTCCAGATCCGAAAATCCCGATCAGAAACGGTGGTCTCGAGAGCTTTCGGAAATTGGTGAAACCGGCATCAAAAGTGGCTGGCGGTTAACCGCCGGCCTTGTTTATGTCATGTCGAGTTCGATTCGTCAAGAGGCGTATACTTACTCGCGTTGGTTTCGCGCTACAGCCCAGCCAAACCTCACAGCACACTCGCCGCCCTCCCCTTATCTCCTCCTAATTAGTCAAGTGCTACGGTGTAACGGTGCGGGTTGATGCGAAGCTTAGGCGAGATAAAAAACGAGAGTGGGGCACAATTACTGGCGTTGGAAAGACAAGGAAAGGTAAGTACATGGTGCTATATATATATACCTCCAACCGAACTCCATAAGTATTACTCTAGCACTAACCGATCCACCGAGACGCCGCCCGTCACATACCCACGCTCACGGCATCGAGTGCCGTCGGCAGGGTTACGAATAGGGAATGTCGACTACGCCGCTGGACCAGCGCCGCTACATACGGGGCCAAGGGCCCGCACGCACCACTGTGATAGGAGTGAAATGAACTGAAAAAACCCGAGATACTTTGAAGCGGCGGCGGGGAAGATGCGCGATGAGCACCAATAGCAATAACAAGGGGCTGGTCGGCCGCTTCTTGGCCTCCGAACCTCTTTTGTGAGGTTATTTCCCGTCTGTTTGCAAATGGTCATGATTTCATGCGTGACTGACTCCAGTCGAGTGGAATTGAATTGATGAGTGCTCGGGGGATCGCGGAGCGGTCTCCCTCCTCCTTTATTCATCACAGAAATTCGTAAAAAGTGTCTGTTTGCATAAGGAAACAAATAATAAGATCAGTCAGACGAACGGAGAGACCTAATTTGCTATGCAAAGGAGATGTACAGTGGTATTGGTGAGGTTTAGGGCCACAATGTGCAGTGCAATCTTGTGTTTGTAGATACCCCAACATGGTTGTAATGAAAATAGATTTTTAAATTTTGCTATATCATGTGGTCGAGTTTTCAGATAAACCTATGTTTGAGGCAATGATCCAAGTGAAGGGGCCAAACCCATCGAAAAACTCATGATACTCATGAATACTTCATAGCAAAATTCTAATTGAAGTGATTTAACAGCCCACACAATGCCGGCACTTCATTTTTGCCAGTATCGCTATCTTTATAAAATTACGCCTGTCTGAATCCTTCTGGATATGATTTCGGAAACTGAGTAGGTAATCGCCCGGTGCATGGTAGCTCTGAGTGCGGACCAAATTTGAGCAAGACAATAAGAATCTCTGTTTTTTGTCAAGTTCAGAATTTTATCCCCAGCCTATCTTTCAAAGCGAGGACGGAATTGATGAGGTTGCAAGTAAATTCAAGTCACTGGTGCCTGGCCCTTAAATTTGCTCCTCGGAAACTATAACAGTGAGCGAAAAACGGAATTTGGCATTGTGTACACTTTTATAGGCACGCGCGCTGCACGCAACTCTCGAAGGAGAGGCGTCGAGCACCGTGCGATCATCGTACGTGTCACACAGAGCGTAGATGGCACCGCAAGCACCATCCTGGTGCACTCCCTGCCAGATGGGCAGCTTCTGGACGTACATGCGCTCGGATCGGGTGCGGTGTATATCTCCCAGAAAGGGCTGATCGCCAGGTGGGACAACGAGCGCGCAAAATCGCAGGTGTACTGTCTTACAGAGAACGGCAGGTTTACCACACTCGGTGATCTGGGCAGCCCTGTGGAGGCGCTGGACTCCCCCTCCGGATCCGATATCCCCCAAGGCGTCTATCTCACCGCAGAAGCTTTCATCCATTCACAAGTACGCTACCCCGATCCCACCGTTCATCTCACTCGCCTACCAAGTGCTCCACCTCGACGAGCAAGTTTTGGTCTCACGCACGCGCCGCCCGACAACATCCCCGGCGTTGTCATGAACTCGATGCTTGTCGATGCGGTACCCATTTCCTCTTCCTCCTCCCCTTCGTTCGTGATGGCACACGTGGAGCAGGTGCTCGGGTTCAATGAGAATTATCCCAAAACTGCGCTGCGCTCGACGAACGCGCAGACGCTCGCACTCGGCTGGTGCACGTTGATCGACCGACAGACGGAGTGGCTGCAGTATAGTGCGGCTAAGGGCGCTATGGTAGCTTACGGATGGATGGGGGTAGAAGAGGGCACAGGCGTCATCGTGCTGGACGCTGCAACGGGAGCCGTGCTGCCACCTTAGTATGGGGGACTGATATATCACCGACCTCTAATCATCGGAAAGCCATGATATATCAAAACCGCTAAGTTAGAGGGCAGTCTGATATATCATGGTCCGCTGAGCTTTTGGGCTGTCAATGAATAAATTTGTACTTGCTCCACGGCGGCGAGGAACATCCGGATGTTGATGGCATCGACAAAGATCTTCTTGACGTCGCGATCAAACACGATCAAATGTCGTCGCCGTCGCCGGCGACGATGAGGACGAAATGTACTTCAAAATAACCAAAAATCACGAAAAAATTATAGTATATGGAGTGTGTAGGTAGAATACATACAGGATGGTAAGTAGGTACAATAAGGATATTCCGGGACGAAAAATGCGGTTTTGAGCGGAATTGCGCTGCATTATACATTTGCGCCGCCAGAACGAATGCTGCAGTGATGGAGCAGGCCGTAGGCTGTGGTTGACCTGTTCACGATACTGTAGGTAAGCATAGTACTGCCCGTGCATCCGGGCGCCGTAGGTGCCGCACCAGATTCCAGCGCCACACTACCCCCCTCGGGCATTCGTACGCGCCGCGCCCGATTCCAGCTGCACATCCTTCGTGGTCCCCAGTTCTCTCCCTTCCCCACCATCGCTGAGGGAGGGCTGCAGGTGAGGGTGGTGACGCCATTCCAGCGTTCGCGCGTCGCTCCGCATCTCCCCTTCCGCTGGCGCTGCTTTCCACGCCCATCCGGCTGCGCCGCACCTGCCGCGCGCGCCCCGAGCAGTCACCACCGCATCCATGTACGCCACGCCTCGCGCATCTCTGCCATCGCGTCGAGCTGCGGGGATTGCGGGGATGCAGGGCGGGGTTGGCACTGCCATTTCTGTGCTGGCGCCACACCTCCATGCCCTACCACAAAACACAGTGGTGAATCCGGAGAGCAGCCGCTCCCCTGCGCTGCTCGTGGCACCGATCCGGCGCTGCCACATTTGCCAGCGCTTCGGGGTGACACTTGTTCGCACTGCGCACCCACCAGCAGTGGCGCAGTGGTGGAAGCACCACAACAGACTGCTGCCCCAGGTGCACGGCGCCCTCAATGGTGCACTGGTGGCCGCATGGGTCCCACCCACGCCGCAACGGCAGACAACATTAGTGCACCAGCAGCACCGACTAGTGACGGTTTCTAGCAGTGTACCGCAGGCGTGTAGACAACTTGCCCAAAGGCATGAGGGGGAGACGCACCGTATCGGGTGGGGAGCAGTAGCGCGGCGAGTTGGTCGGGAATATATGCTGCGAACGAGGAATAAGCGGAAAGCCAGCATCAAACAATGCTTCTAGCTACTTTGGATGCACCTGGGGTCCCAAGTTCCCCAAATTTTGCACCCTCTTCACAGTCTTATGATGATACAACACCCAAGATAATTCGGCGTGCAAATGGTCGTATTCCAGGGGCTACGGTCCCCATCAAGTGCACAGAGGTTGTAGGTGAGTTGATTTGAGGGCTTCCAAGAGATCCTGACGAGATTTGATCATGCCAGAGGAACTACCGGAAGACGGCCGCAAGAGATCGCATGGTGGGTGAAACGGTGTGTAGCGAGTCATCGGTGGGGGTAAAAATGCTTAAAACGAGAGCCCTGGATGCCCGCCGTACTTTAGAACAGAATGAGTGCCGAGCCGTACCACGAGGAGACCAGGAAAGAGCTCTGGACGGGAGGAAGTCGTGGTGGGAGCCAAGAGATGTAACACTTGTCACACCGGGTAACGCTGCCGAAAACGCCCGGACGGGCGCTTGATGGGCGCTTGACGTGGGCGCTCACAGAAAGTTCGGCTTCGGTAATTTGCGCCCCGCACTTGCGAGCAATTCTGAGGAGACAGAATTTTTCAAAACCATTAGCCATATCTGCGGAGGCTAGTCGACTGGACTTTTAGTGGATTTACATGATAATAACCACAAAAACATTGGATGTAGGGCCAAATTGGCACGCGCACACAAAGAAAGCGTTGAAAATGACCAGCTTTTTGGGATACTCGACATCTGAGGACATATACGAGGTCCAGGAGCCCCTCCGATGCAGAAAATGTCAAAACTTACGCTGGTTGAAAAAATGAAAATAAAAATAAAGTCGCAAATGGACAGGGTAGAGGTTGCACTAAGATGTGGGCTGCTTCACCGTCACTTTTATGTAACTTCTTGAATTGCCTCAATTTTTTCGAACCAACTTTCTTTTCGCAATAATTCAACATTCTACACATTATCTATGACATTAGACCCCAAATATATGGCCAGGTAAGCACTCACCGAGGGGTTTTTGTGTTCAACATGTATTAGACACCCGTTAAGCGCCCGTCGGAATCGTGCCTCCGAAGAGCCGAAACGCCCGAAATGTCTATATTTCACCGCTTCCTCTGCATTCCAAACGCTTGTTGAGACACGGAGGATGTCAAAGGTAATATATAATCATTCTTGAACATCGAAAGTGATATTACGCCGTGCTTTCATTAAAGCTCATAGTATTTACAAGTGTACATATTCTTCCGGTTGTCTTTTCATCCGCACAGAATAGATGGAGGGAGCGGGGCGTGCAGCAGGAAAAGTAAAAAAGATGACATCAGACACGGCTAAGGAAAGGGTGCAGTAGGCGGGGAAAATACAAAGACGGCCTGCCCAAGAAGGGTGCAAGCGCGAGGAGGGGTGTAAAGCGAGCAGAGAACAAGGGTGCGGGCAGCGGGGATCGAGTGCGTGGATGGTGGGGATCGAGCGCGCCGACAACAGAGAGCGAGCACCTGGGCGGCGGGCATTGAGCATGCATGGGGTGTGGGATCAGGTGGCGGGCGGCAGGCAGCGCGGGGAGCGGGATCGAGTGCGCGCGGCCAACGGGGAGCGAGCGCGTGGGTGGCAGGCATTGTGCGCGCATGGGATGTGGGATCAGGCGGCGGGCGGCGGGCGGCGGGCAGCATGGGGGGCGGGGATCGAGTACCCGTGGAATATGCAATGAATGGGCAGGCGGCGGAGATCAAGGGCGCAGACGGCGAACGCGAACATGCTGGGGAGGGGGTAAGCTGACCAGAGCGGGACAAAGCCAGCCGGTATTGAGGGTATGCTGATTATGGAGCACTAGGCAGCGGTGTTGTCAGCGCGTGAGTGCGGTGGCCGTAGTAGGCAGGACGCAAGCGTGCGAAGAGCACAGGAAAACACGTGCATCGAAGCAGAAAGCAGTCGCGCAATAAGCGGCATACAATGAACAAAATTTGCGGGTGCAGGGGTGATCCAGAATGCTGGGGCGCCGGGAGCCAGTAAGTGCGCAGCTGGCGCGGGAGCGGTATGAGACGCATGGGAGGCCAATTGAGGGTAGCCTGGCCACTCAATGAGACCAATTCGGACAGAAAGGAGGTCGGTGGAGGCCAGTACACAATGAAGGGGTGTGGAAGCCGCGATGGCCAGTTGCGCGGCCCTCAGGTAGATTAGAAAGCTACCAAGGGGTGAGGGTCAAGGTGGGATATGGAGGAGACTCGAGGTGGAGTTCCGAGGTAGCTGGAGCCCAGGAGCTGATTTTATTCGCAATGTGGTCCGGGGGAAGGGTGCCAGCGCAGCGCCAGTGCTGCAGTATCGAGAGCCAATAGACGCCGGAAACTCGAGATAATGGTGGAACCAAGAAAGGAGAACATGCTAGCGAAGGTTAAGAGCAAACAGGAGAGCCAGAGGCGAAAGGGAGCCCGTGCGGTGGAGGGCGGAAGCAAGGTGCGAATGGTGATGGGAACGAAATGATCGCCCCGTTTGGAGTGGCTGTGGAGCGCCATCAATTGAGGCGGGGTGGCGGGGCCAACGGTGGGCGCCCAAATCCGGGGCGGAGCATGCGCGCAGGCGGGAATAAAGGTGAGCTGATATATCAGACTCACCTCTAATCAGAGGTGTTGATATATCATGACTCTCCGAAGATCAGAGGTTCCATGATATATCAAATCCCCATATACGGCTGCCGATGCGACGCGCAACGCTCACCTTTCAACATACAGTACAGTGCCCAGCGCTTAGTCTTGAATGGGTTGACATTGGTAGAAGGCACGAGAAAGGACGGAATAAGGAGGGAGGCACAACGCTGTCAACGTCCGAATCGCGAGCAAATTCAAGGCAAGTCTGCGTCGGCTTCATCGGCCGATCAATCGGCACGTGAAGAATACTATGTACAACGCAAGTCACTGCGTTTTAGTGTTATGTACACTCCATGCATGCCATTCCGTCCCTGGCTCGCCTGCAAAGAAATCGTTAGCACCTGTCCCAAATTCAATCCCGATCCCAGACCTTGATTTGACCCGCCCCACAGTCCACTCGACCCTCCCCACTCGAAGTCTAAAGTTCTAAACGCCTCTCACAAAAACCAAACAACAAAACGCGCGCACTCACCATCTGATCCGCCGCCCTGTAAAACAAATCCGCCTGCCCCGCCTTGAACTCGACAATATACAGCAGCCACTCGGGCGGCACCGCATGCAGCGGGACACCCTTCCCCAGGTCGGCGAGGTGTCCACCTCCTTTCCGCCTCCCTGGCCACCTCCGCCTCCACCCTGGCCATGTCCTGGCCCTCCGCCACCCTGTCCGTGGCCTTGACCGTGCCCGCCGCGGCCCTGGAAGTGGTGGTGCGCGGACACGGGCGACGTGAGGTGCGCGACGTGCGAGGACGAGTGCACGGGGTGCGCGGAGGCCTGCGAGGCGTAGGACGGGCCGCCGGGGCCGGCGTTGTATTGTGGGGAGTAGGGCGGCTGGACGTACTGTGAAGAAGCAGAAGGGAGTCAGCGTCGTGCGGGAAGCGAAGCCAAGACAAGAGAAGAGGAGGATGCGACGATGCGACGATGCGACGACCGGCACCAGCGTCGCGAAAAGACACGGCTGGTCGCTTCCTCGATGGAAACAAGTCGCAGGCGCTGTCGACGCAGGACACAGCCGACAAAAAGTACGAAATAACCCACCTGTCCCTGTCCCTGCCCTTGCCCTGCCGACGCATACCGCTGCACAGGCGACACCGGCGCCGCACCACGCCGTGCCCCTCCTCCCCCTCCTCCGCCGCCCTCATACTGCGGAAACTCCCCTCTCCCCGCCCCGCCGCCGCCGCCGAGGTTTGTGTTAATATTCAGCTCCCGTGGCGGGCTGAAATACGCCGAGACGTCCGAGGCACAGTCTTTCCCGCCTCCTGCTCCGCCACCACGGATGACGGCGCCTCCACCCCCGCGCGCCTCGCTCGGCGACACCCCACCGCCCCCCAGCCCGCCGAGCCCCAACCCCATGCTCAACGACGGGCTGCGCCCAATCGCAAGCGGCGCGTGGATCGGGAGGCTCCCCACCCTTTCCCTCTCCCCCATCCTGTCTCCACCCCCACCCCCGCGATTGTCATACCGCCCCGACAACGAGTCCTCCCTCCTCCTCTGCCTGAACCCACCGCCGTAGTTATTGCTGGGGCTGGTACGGGCCAGGCGACGGCGAACCCCGTACATCTCCTCCGCACTGTCTCGTTTTTTCTCCCTCCGCTGATCCTCATCCGCCGTCTTCCCGTCTCCCGAGGCCGAAGCCGAAGCCGAGGCTGAAGTCGAAGTCGAAGCGGCATGCGCACTCAAACTTGGAAGTTAGCTTGAAGAATGTGAGTGCCTTTTATACCTATAAGGCCATAATGCATCCATGCTCGACCTCCGCGCAGCACTCATCATAGCGGAATAGAAGTAGAAATTTCTAGAAACGGGCCCTAGCGAGGTCGTAATTTTTCCAAACTTGCTGTAGGTATGTGCCATGTTGCCCTTGACCAGACTCGAATTCGCTTGAGAACCCATTATCAGCCGCGAAACAAAAAAGAAAAAAATCAGGAGGATAAGTAAAGAATGAGGATGTATCCAACATGCAGCAGTCACAGTGTTTCCTGGTGTGTGCTGCATTGTCATCTTCAATGTTTCGCCATGTCGTTGATTCGTCCAGAGTCGTTTCTGGACGGCCGTTGTAGAGATGATCCGGTGGAATCTCAAAGTCCCCGGAAAGGCAATATCCGACCCACTGTGCCACGTCGGTACAGCTTGTGTATCACGTACCAGTGTCGCCAACTTAACTCCAAAGAATCCCGGTGCGTCTGGAGGAGCCTAGGAGGAAGATATATTATACTGGTCCCACAACGTATGACATCGTGGCTTCTTTGCTAATACAACGGTCATTCCGTCTGCTGCGTTCGTAGGTACGTAAGGTAGATCATTGCACGGTACATGGCCAAGATTCATCCCGCCTTTTCCGCTCCGATGCCTCGTTCCGCAATCGCTCCACTTCTTTCTGCAGCTTGTCTCGCTCCTCTTCGATCTTTCGTCTCGCTGCCTTGTCGCTCTGCTTATCATCCAGCCCTTTCCTAAGCTCCGCTGTCTCGTTCCGCAGTCGCTCCACTTCTTTCTGCGCCTTGTCTCGCTCCTCTTCGATCTTTTGTCTCGCTGCCTTGTCGCTCTGCTTATCATCCAGCCCTTTCCTAAGCTCCGCTGTCTCGTTCTGTAATCGTTCCACTTCTTTCTGCAACCTGTCTCGCTCCTCTTCGGCCTTTTGTCTCGCTGCCTTGTCGCTCTGCTTCACCGCTTCCACCTCTGCTTGAACCTCTGCTATCTGCTCCGTGTGCTTGGAAATCATGCGCGCCATTTCCTCCTGACGCACAGACCCGGCGGCGGTCTCCTCAAGATCTTTGCCGTCTACACAAATTTCTTTTTGGATCTGAATATTCCTGGGCGCCAAAGTAAGAATGTGTCTGAGCACATTGTTCGCGCTGTCCATGGTGCGGTTGAATCGCATGAAGTGGGACCCTCCGTCAACTAGATCCTTGAAGACCCTTGACCTCAGCTCCTTTTCTCGCTTCACTCCTTCTTCGTTGGAGACTCGGTCCCAGAATGTTGTCAGGACCACAACGTTCTTGTAGGTTTCCGCCCCGCAAAGACTTTTGAACATCGTCAAATTCCGGCCGGACTGGCCGGTGAATTTGTTGTCGGATATCCGTTGCAAGTATATGAGACCAGTCAGCTTTCGGGCTTTGCCATACCTTCGAAATCGTCATTAGTCCGCGAAACGAATAACAGAAGTTCTATGGATGAACCCACTCTTTGATCAAGAAATTGGCAACCCTTTTCAAGATCTCCGTATCGGTGATGCCTTCACGCGAATCATCGAAGCCAGGTGTATCGACCATTATCATAGTACGACCACTGGTGGGATCCCGGAAGCGGTAGCTCTGGACTTCAAAAGTCTCAGATTCGAGGCTGTCACCGATTACGATGCTCGGATCCTTTGTGACGAGCTTGATGAACTGCAAGTAGATCCAGTGTTCTGGAAGTCAGTCTCAGGTGGGCTTACGGAGAGGTGCTCTCACCGAGGATTTTCCCGTCCCCGTGCTACCCAGCACACTGTTACGTTCGACAAACAGTTGAGCGATGCTAGTGCTACGGTGAAAGGCCAACTGCTCACGCGATCACAACATCATCTTGAGGGAGGGACATTATGGCAAAAGAGCAGGTTACTGTCAACGTGTCTGTCGTTGAGCATTCAAGGCTGCTACCTTATACTCTGTGAGATTTGAGGGACCAAATGTAGCGGACCCAATAAATAACCTCGTGTTGCTATCGTGTCGTCTCCGCGCGGCTTCAAGTTCAGTCCGATTTAGATACTTCCGTAGCTGGCCTGCCGCAACCACACCGCCAGCCATAATGTGTGTTCTGTGACGGTACAACTCCACAGAGCCATGTTCTCGGCGCCTTCCCGATGAAAACGAACGCGAGGCAAGGACATTGAAAAATATGAATGCCCGGGTATAGGCGAGAACTTTTCAACCGGCAATCTGGGTATTATTACCCATTGGAATGCTGGACACCGCATGGAAAGTGCCCAGTGGCAGCCTTGCACGTCCGGAAACGGAAGATGTGCATTTAACGAGAATCATGATCAATTCAGAACGGCTCATGCTATACACATTTATCATGCCATTGGCCTCTAGTTTCACTTGGAAATGAAGGCCCCACTGTACACGCGAGGTATGCCACCGGGATACCGCATGGTAGTCCCACCTCGAGGTAGCTGGAAAAGATACGCACCGCAACATACACACGGGATTAGGATTGGGGACACTTGCGATGAAATTTGGCACAGCGCCGGCTGGGACGGGGACGAGTTTCGTGGTTGCTGTCGATGCGTATCGTGCCTCCAGCACTGCACATGCATGGAATCAGCCACGGCTCTGCTACATGTCGTCGAGCCGGCCTCCCTCAACCTTGACCCCGCGACCCGGACCCAAGTGTTTTCTACCCTATTTAATTTCATCAACCACAGACTCATGATCTCTCCCATCGACACGGTTAGGCTTCACCTCGCTCTCTTGTTCTAACGTGTGTTTACGTCTATATATTGTAGATTTGTATTCCACTCCGGCGTAGTGGGTTAGGGACCCAAGTGTTTTCTACCCCATTTAATTTCATCAACCACAGACTCATGATCTCTCCCATCGACACGGTTAGGCTTCATCTCGCTCTCTTGTTCTAACGTGTTTAATTTAATTATTACGCCCAAGATTTCGGCAGTATCGAATTATTAGTGTAACAACCGACTGTTAGGCCGAGCGTCCCCCCAGTTGAAATGTTACCGATCTATCGGAAGAATCATAGGGTTGAGCATGTTTGAATGTGAATTGATGAAGGGTGATTGTGCGGTAAGAGGCCGAAGGTGCGGCATCGTGCCGAAATTGGTCGCTTGAACCTGCAGGGTCTGCTAATGAAGCGGCATTTCAGATAGCAATTGAGTTGAGTGGTGTAAATGGTGACTGACGACACTCAGCTTCCCAAATATGGTCACAAAACACCTCGAATAAATCAGTTGTTTTCACGGCAAGTTTCGGCAAGCGGAGCTTGGAGCGGATAGCGCGGAGTTTAAGAAAGGTTCAAACAGAGAAGAGGAGAAATACTTCGGGCACTGGATCTATCCAGTGTTTTGGTAGAGGCGGTTCTCTCACTCCGAAATCATTTTTCAAAATGTGTGTGGAGGGGTTAGCATTCGGACTGTCGCGTTAATGTTTTGCACACTTACAGCACGACTCCTTTCATGAGATCACCGGGCATGCTTGCTACACACGTATAATGCGAGCCTTAGTATTTAAATAGTGTCTCACACTCCTGCTATTTATGGGTGGATGCAACGTGCCATTTGCAGTAGGTATATCTTCTGTGGCGAAAGTTTTTCGTGACCCATCCACGCTATCCAATGACGCTCGCACGTAGACCCGCCAAGGCGACAAACCCTACTACGGCGACAAGCAGACAAGTCTCCATTGCGTGCCTAGCATTCCTTTGCCTCCAAAAAGTCAACTTAGTCTCGCCTTTTGCAGTCTTATGGGTGGAACAGGAACAGGAAAGACGACGGTCAATCTGAATCCTTTTTGCTCATCCAGTGTCGCTGATATTCAATGCCCAGTTCGCCAATCTCGTTGGTGGCTCGCAACATCTTGTGGGAGACGGCTTAGAGTCTTGCACAACCCACATACAATCACAGCAATTTCTTCTCGACGACTGTTGTGTTACGGTCGTGGATATGCCGGGCTTCGACGATACAAACAGAAGCGACGCCGATATCCTCAACATGATCGCTGATTTCCTGGTGGCAGAGTAAGTGCTAACTGTGCCTTCATGGGTGCTTGTTCTTGACATAGTTCCACCGGGAATCTCTAGATATCGGGCAAGCAGATATCTGAGCGGCATCATGTACTTTCATCGCATCTCCGATGTCAAAGTCGGCGGCGCTTCCAAGCGCAACTTAACCATTTTCCAGAAACTTTGCGGGGAGGAAGTGTTTGCGAATGTCGCTATCGTTACAACCCGATGGGATCAGGAAGACGAGGCCGTCGGAATGGCGCGATTGGCAGAGTTAAAGGCCAGCCCTCGACTGTTTCAATCCGTTGTCGCAGGAGGCGGCAGTGTTGTTCGACACGACGGCAGTTATGACTCTGCCTGTCGGGTACTGCGTCGCTTAATTAGTGGGACCCCAAAGCCTCTGCTCATACAGCGCGAGATGATCTCCGAGGGAAAAGATCTGGCAGAAACCACTGCTGGACAGGAATTCCAACATGATATCATGCAACAAGTGGAGAGACACCGGAGGGAAATGGCGGAACTCCTCGAGGAGATGGAGCAAAGTCGTGATGCATCTACGCTCAAGGGATTGGAAGAGGAATGCCAAGTTCTCCGCGCACGATTGGTACATTGGCAGACTGAAGCTAGGAAGCTGGATGGAACTTCAACGGAGCTTCCCCCAAATCCCTCGATTGTCAACCACTCTCCATCTCGGCCGTCTAATGATCTTCCTGCGATAGGCACAGCACCAGATGATTGGGGCAGGACTGATGAGGAGGAGGAGATGGGGCAAGTTAGGGAGCTTTGTATTCCCCAGAACATCAAAAACTGGGTTGTCGCACTCAGCTTGGTACTTGTAATAATATACCTTGTCTTTGGGCCTATGAGAGCACGACCAGAGACGTAAATTACTTCTATAGCTGTTTGTTGTACTATTATAGGCTGCATAATCTCACATTTGTCTCGCGCTTTGTATCGTGCATGCCGCTTCGTGGCGCCTGAGATGGGATTTTTTTTTTACAAGCTCGAGGAACCACCGGATAATCCTTCCAGCTCCGACGAGTAGAAAAGCACTAGACCCTAATACCAAGTCCGACGCAGTGTGAATCTGATCAAGTTCGTGACTGCGTGCGTACGATACCCATCCCGAGCGGCAGCGAACTCCGGCGGGAGGAGTAGTAAGTTGAGGCCCAGGAACGCAATACGCTTTGGACGAATAAGCAGTGCGGAGAGAGCGCGGACGGTGAGAAGTTGAACCCGGTGCAGGGTGAATTCGGCAAGACATTTGCGGCGGAAAGTGAAAACCCGGCGACGCACTGATAAGGACGAGAGACCGCCCTGCGATGGAGAAGAAGTAGGATGAGGAGCGGCATGGATCTAGATGTATATAAGTTGACCTTTGAATTTCGTAGGCAATAGGGGATTTTTCCAAGTGGGAGTTACTGGATATTTGAGAATGCGTAAAACGGGGCGGACTCTTGGGTGGGATGAGGGTCCAGAGCCTATAAACAAGAACAAGAATGTTGAGGTTTAGGCGCAGATAGCAGAGAGATGAAATTTTGGGATATTTGGGTGCCGCCGCGCCCAAGCCAGCCGAGCCAGTTGAGTCATAGAGAAGTAAGAAGACCCTTAGTGCCAGGAACCCGATTGAGTTCTTGACTGCGTGCGTATGATACCCATTCGAGAGAAGCGCAGAAGAAGCGAACCGCAGGGACGAGAAGGGAAGGAAGCACAGGGAAGCTGTAAGGTTCCGGATACTCGGACCGCTGCAGCCGTCCTTCGCCTCCGTCTACTTACGCTTCCGATTCTCTTGAGTCATCCCGACTCATCTTGACTCCCATATTGACTCATTCCGTAGTTCCTCGTAGTCTATTTAAGCTCCTGTACAAAGTAGACTACGGTAGCATACTTCCCTGAACAAGGAGCACTTACCTCCGTTCTCTTGTTCCCCCCTCACTAAGTTCCTCATTATTTGTGTGCTTCACTCCGAAAGGACTCGAAGCTTCACACTTTTTTGAACGGATACAAACTCTGCGTTCATCTGCTCGTCGGCTTGATCACCCGATACGGCATCCATCCATTTTTTTTGCTAAATATTAACATGGTTTCGACTCGTAGAGCTACCTACGAGGCCCCTCCTCCGACGCCTACTCGTCGTCGATCTCTTCACCAAGAGGTGGCCAACGCGGACGCGATCCCACGCGGTGACTTGGATTCCGACTCATACTGGTCGGGATCCGAGGATTCTGCAAGCAACAACAACTTGGCAGTCGCGTCGAGCAACGGCTCCGCAAGCGTGTTGAGCGATGACTCCACGATGGGCACGAGCAATGGTTCGCCCAAGGCTTTGAGTAATGACTCAGCTGGAGGGCGCGTTGAACCTGATTTGTCGCAATCAGTTGTTTCTTCTGTTTTGCATTCCGCTGCAATTTTACGCACCTCATTGTCTTCCACGACAATTGGATCTTCATGCGCCTCGTTGCCTTCCACGGCAATTGGAATCTCGTCTCGGGATGAGACTGGACATCTGTTGAGCTGTGCACAAGCTCCTTCCGCATCTGCTTCTGTCGCGGGCAGCATCGTGATCCCTGCGCCGGACATGTCTTCAGTAGCAGCGGGCGATGGCGGACTTACCATCACGGCCGGCACCGAATTAATATCTTGGGCTAGTATCGCCTCTAGTTCTGATACCACGTACCATGTACCTGAAAATGTCGTGAATAATTTTTTTTTGCCCAAAAGACTTGCACGACGTACCTATTCCTCCGAGAATATTGGAATTGGCACATCTTCCAAGTTCTTCCCTCTCTGGTTCAGGCAGAGCATCGAGACGGGGAAAGACAGCACCCAAGACATAGCAGTGGAGACCCAGGATATTGGAGCTGATTTCGACTCAGACCAGTCTGAATCTTCGGGTCAAATAGTGCTTTATCATCCTTCCGTTCCTCGTGTTAATTCTTGCGCAGTGATTGTGGAGGTCCAAGAAGTTGAAGCACAACCAGTGCGAACACAGTCCAAGAAAGCCGGGAAGAAACGCCAGCAGTCGCGCAGCAAGAGTCGCAAGTCAAGTCAGAAGCCAAGCGGCTCCGGCAAAGCAGCTCCGACGAAGGCTCCCGGTAATCAAGACCATATAACGCGTGGCACGTCTTCATCTTCCATCTTCAATCGCGAAGATTCGGTGCCTCAGGGCGGCTACTTCTATCGTGCAATGTCTAGCCCACCGAATCTTCCTAGCTCCTCCTCTTCAAGCTCTTCCGAATCTTCAAGTTCTGCTAAGAGTTCTGACTCGGACGACTCTGAGTCTTCGTCCGATGAATCTTCTGCCGACTCAGAGCCAACACCTCCTGCTTCTGTCGAATCTCGTGCCTCTCGTAACAAGAAGGCTTCTAAGAAACGAGATCATCGTCGCTCTAAGACACTGACAAAGCTCATGCGCTCTGTCAAAATCAAGGCTCCGTTTGTCTACGACGGCACAGCTGATTTCGATAAATTCGAGCAATGGACTTACGAAGTCGACACCTGGATCGATTTCAACTCCATATCTAGTCGCTGGGCCGTTCGTTTGATCGCTGCATTCGTTTCTGGGCCTGCATCCGAGTACTTCATGGATTTCGTTGCTACGGACTACAGCTCTTTTAAAATGAAACAAGTTTATTCCGGTCTTTTTGAATACTGCTTCCCTGTCGAAATTCGACGCAACATGCGTCGTGATCTTCTGTCTGCACGCCAACGCGATGACGAGAAGATTCGCAACTTCATTCGTCGCGTCACTCGGCTTTCCAAGCGCCTGGGTGATGTCTCTGCTCGTCAAATGGTTCAGATAATTTGGGATGGTGCTTTGAGTTACCTCCGTCTCAAATGGGCTGATGCAGGCTTCGACTTCGAGAGCTCCTCGCTGTCTGCATTGGAAACTGCGGCTAAAGGTTATGAAGTAGCCGAAACCATTCGACGAATTGAAGCGGATAAGCACGCAACCGAAGCTATGTCTGCCAAGTCATCTGGTTCTCAGCCCTCTTCCAAGAAAACTTCAACTTCTGGTGTCTCTTTTAGCTCTGGCACCCAGAGATCTCGTTTAACCGAGGCAGAACGCGAACAGTTCCGCGCAGAGAACCGATGCTTTTACTGCCGTGAAATTGGACACACCAAAACCAATTGTCCAGCACTTCACGAAATTCCTGCACCAAAGGTTCGCGCTAGTGCAGCAAGCGTGTTAGCAGAACGCTACGCTTATCTGGACAGTCTCTCCCTTGACGAGCTGTCCGGAGAAACAGAGGCGTGCCGGCAGCGGTGATAGTTTTTTTCTTTTCGTATCTGTTTCTATGAATCTCTTCTTTTCCGTTTTCTTTCTTCCTGTAGTTAGTAGATAATTGTGGCCAATCATCGGAGGGCGACTGTAAGGTTCCGGATACTCGGACCGCTGCAGCCGTCCTTCGCCTCCGTCTACTTACGCTTCCGATTCTCTTGAGTCATCCCGACTCATCTTGACTCCCATATTGACTCATTCCGTAGTTCCTCATAGTCTATTTAAGCTCCTGTACAAAGTAGACTACGGTAGCATACTTCCCTGAACAAGGAGCACTTACCTCCGTTCTCTTGTTCCCCCCTCACTAAGTTCCTCATTATTTGTGTGCTTCACTCCGAAAGGACTCGAAGCTTCACAGAAGCACACAGTGTTCCAGAAATCACCCAGTCTCACTGTCACACAGATGGGTAAACTCACAGGCAAAGTACAACCATTTCCAGACCAAGTCGGTGCACTCATTAGGGCCACAGCAACTCAATAACCACTACTTGTACACTCAAACGAGAACACAGGAACTGTAGAATTTGGCTCAGGGGAGGACTTCCAGGAAGGTCGGGACAAGCAGGAATGTATGATCGTGTTGGATAAGGAGGGAGGCAGAACGCTGTCAGCGTCCGATGTCGCGAGCTTGTCGCGAGCAGATTCAAGGCAAGTCAAAGGCAAGTCTTCGTAAGTTCGTCGGCTTCATCGGCCGATCAATCGGCACATGAACGCGACGATAAACGCAAGTTACATATGTGAGTTACTATCATTACCCTACCTTTGCAAAAGTTTTTTGATGGAAGTGCTGTTCGAGCCTTCGGGCTTGGATTGCTCTAGAATTTGGACTGAATCAACTGATAGGTATTATTTCACTGTCTGAATATTTTCAGATTTCTTTGGAGCCTGAGGAGGAAGCCTTGAAGATGCCGAGGCGGTACCTCAAAATCGGCCAAATCACGTACCTCTGTCAAAAAATTTGGCAGGCGATCACCGCGGATCATTTCCATCAAAATTCAGCAAAATCCGACTTTTGAATTTCTGCTGGCCTCAAATGTGGCCCGAATGCTCTACAGACTTGGTGGCACATTTTAGGATACCTTATATATAATCTCTTTTTTTCCCGATGTCGTTGGGTTTGAATTGAGGCCACAAGATCAAAATTTTGCAAAGGTAGGGACTTTTGCAAAGGTAGGGTAATGATAGTATATGCCCGGATTGTCAACAGACGGCGGCGGACTCCGACGGACGGCAGCAGACGGCGCCTGACGCCATCTGTCGATATCTTCTGATGGTTGCCGACGGATGCCGTGATTAGATATCGGAAAGATTGTGTCATCCGGGGATCTCCGTTCAGCTCCTATCCTGCATCCACTGTATTCCAGCATCCTCTGGCAGAGGTCGCTGGCGGTCGGTGGATGCCCACAGACTTTGTACATGTATCCACTGGTTTCCATAGGAGCTCAAACAAATAAATTCGATCGCCCTTCTCATCCGTTCCACCTCTGCACGATGCCGCCTAAGACACCACCGACCTTGGATGAAATCTCTCGGGGGCCTATTAACACCTCCCGCACTCTCATAGAGCTCGTAGTCATCGCTGGTGCCCTAGGAATAGCTACAGACAAGCAGCGGAAGGCAGATCTCATTTCTGCCATCAAGAGCAAGTTTGAGAACGACCCGGCACTTGGACAGCAGGATATGTTCATCAAGTTCAATAACTATCGCCTTAGCGAAATCCAGGGCAAGAAGAACGACAAGAATGCGCAGAACAGCGCTGATAAGGCCGCACAAGACACCCTTGCAGCCAAACAGGATCTTCCAGCTACGGGGTGTGCTCTTTTCTGTACTCTTAATAACAATTCTCACCCTGAATCAACAGAGCGAACTTGAAACTCTTGGCTGGGGGTGTCAAAAGCGACCCACCTCCTCAACACCAGCGCCTTTCCAGTCCTGCTCCAAAGAAAGATGCCGAGGAAGAAGAAGGTATGTAATTTGGATGGGTGATGGGCCATTCTAACATTTAACAGCCGTAGAATTTAGTTCTGAATATTCCAGTGTTCCTCCGACCGATGAGGAAGGGAAGGGGCGCTTCCAGACTCCACCTCCTAAGCCTCAAAAACAAATCCTGAAGACTCCATTGCCGAGTGCGTTAATATTTTTATTACTGGTTCAATGTCGATATTAACTGAACAGCAGTTGTCATTACCATTAACGGTCCCAATAAGCGTGAATTTGTTATCGAGCCCAGCGACCGTGTTCCTGTCACGATTGAGAAGGAAGGGGTGAACGGTACCTCCCCTATTTACTCAATCTCCTTGAAGGCGGCCTTGTCCGAAGCCTTTCAATCGGACTCGCCTATGAAAGGTGCACGGCATATATTCTTTCACCATCAATACTAACATTTGAATTAGCCAATAGCAAGGCCAAGATCTATCGTGGAGGTTTGGTCGATCCCTCAGTCCCTAGTGTCAAGTTAGGATCCATTGAAGAGATCCTCAAGGACGAGAAGACCGGAAACCTCACTATGGCTACTCTCGACAAGTACACACTCAAGCCTTTCGACGACGGGGTGAAGAAGATGTTGTTGTGTGATGTCTTCTTAGTTTCTGCGGATGACAGTGATACCAAGGTAAGTATTTTAATTCCTGGAAGGCGTTGACTGACCAAAGAACCAGCCTGCGGCAGCCCCATCCAGTGCTCCACCGCCTACGGCGCCAATCGGGAATGCCAAGCCCCTGGTTGTTGCCCAAAAGAGAGCCGCTGACGCTGCGAGCGGAAGCCTGCCCAGATCCAGGCTTTAACCGTTCTCTTACGGAAGATTCACGAAGCCCGCAGTAGTCCGTGGCCCCAGGCTAAGACCGCGCGGGTGGTGCGTGATCGCTATGTCGCTGTGAAAGACGCCGTTGCACTGATGCACGTAATGGGCTGGAATAATTCTGGAGGAGGATTCACCGTCCCATCGGGTACGTGGTTTGCGTTGTGCGTTGGCCGACACCAATCTGACTCTCTTCAAAGCATATGCAGACAGTAACATCGACGGGCATGATCTCAAAGGCATGGACTTCACCAAGGAGTTCCTTCAAAATGCGCTCCATGTCCGACACGCAGTGGCTGGTACCGATAGACAGACAATGAGTTCTGATCTTCTTCAGCACTGTCCGGATGCGACCGCCTGGTTTGACAACCCCGACGATGAGGAACTCGGCCCAAAGTTCAATCTCATGGCGCCAACCAAGTTCAAGCAGCGTTTGGAAAGACTGAAGGAGGCTGCTGAGAAGAAGACGAGGCGCAAGAAGAGGGGAAAAGGGAACAAGCGTGTACGTCCCGAGTCGGATAAGGGGTCGGGTGATGAGGCCGGGCCGTCGTCGAAGAAGAAAAAGTCCCGCAAGAGCAAGAAAGAGCCGGCATCAACTGACTTGGATGAAAGTAGTGATAGTAGCAGTGACGAAAATTAGTTCTCTTGCATAAGTAGCAGTGTCAATTGAAAGTCGTCCGTCATTTGTGGGCCAAAAGGAGTAACAATTTGTCCGAATTCGGACAGCTCTTTCGCAAACTACATTTATGGCTGTCTCAGTGTACAACTTCATTGTGTTCCTGCAGGTCTTCTTTCCTGGGGGCCTATCAATGCAACGAACACTTTATGTTATTGCTATTCTTGCTTCTATCTACCCGCTCTTCAGGTTACACCGAAACCAGCACCGCGAACCACGCCAACCGCCTGCTACAGGATGGTATCGCAGCATTTTACTGCTTCTCTCCCGAGCATTCCACCTGGAACGGAACGATCCCGAGCTCTGGCTCGATGAAGGACCCGGAGATGAATATGCACAGGCCATGTGTGATGATCTCGGACAGCTTTATGAATTTCTTGGAATCCCGGGGTCATCTGCAGGCCACAACAATTTTTTTCCGGAGCCTCGAACGATCCTGGTCACGTCTCGGCTCACCTGCATCTTTTGCCCCGCTTCGGATGGCATCTACAGCCTTCGTAGACGGCGAAAAGTGTCCACTGTCCGCTTGCTTGACAGCAACTTTCGATGGGTCAAGGCAGATCTATTTATTGCATACTGCCGTGCTTGCGACGCCGAATACTATCCAGACCGCATCACATATCGCCTACCCAATCAACCACGGAGGGAGCGGCTAGAATATGACGCTAAAGTCTTGCGAGTCTCGAAACACGGTGTCTGGATGGACCGGGGAATCGCATTTACCCAAGAAAACTCCATACTTCGGTTCCGTTCAGGATGGTCCAACTTCGCAGAGTGGCTCGGCGATACAGTGGGAGCCAAACCTCGGGTCACACCCCGGCAATCCCAACGTTTATACTTCGAGCACTTTGCGAGGAGATTAATCTCAGCACACGGCCTCGCCCCCACATTCTCCCTTCCTTCCAACTCTAGCTCCCAAGTTCTTGCGAACACAGTTCGGGAACAAATTGGGCTGGACGGCGGTGTCGTGGCTGGTGCAATGGAGCACGGATGTATGGACTGTACTCACTTGAAACGATACAAATCCGACTTGGTGGCGACTGGGGCATCTCTCGGAGATCGTATCGATGGGATTGCAGATGATTTGATGGAAAATCAAGTTCCTGTGAGCTCTTTGACTCGTCTTTGACTTTTATCCTGACAAATGCCTCAGAATGTACCTGCCACTTTAGGGGAAGAAATGCCGCCTCCACCAATGCAGACTGGCATTCCGTCTGAACCCGAACAGCAAGAATTTCCACCACAGAATGGGCGTCGTGGATACGTACGCCTTGCAGTTATGGATGGCAAGACAATCAAACACAAGGTTTATCATGAAAGCGAAGCTGCGGTATTAATCTGACAGTGTTTCAGATTTGTTCTGTCAATTTGTGCCACAAACCTCTTGTGAACTACAAGAATGGTCGGTTCTGTGAGGATCATTTAGATCTGCGCGATATCTGCGGCATTGTTCCGTGTGGACGCGCTGTACATTCCTCCGGAGCCTTCACCTGCGACAATGTGGCACACAAAGATTGGCATGTCAAATATCTCAACCGTTTTTCCCGTATGTCCTTTCCTGGATTCCAAAGAGTGATTCGCAGGCAATTGGGTGGGGAGTCGCGGTTTGACGGACAATCCGAAACTGAAGGAGGTGGACCGAGTCTTCGCGCTGAGCTTCCCAATCTCAATGGCGTGGCCGGGGCTCAGGTCAGTCACACCTTTAGGGCGGGAACAACTTATTGCCTGCAGACCATACAGTGGTCTTGCGGGTGTCCAATTGCATGGGGCAAATGCTATCGATCCGAAAGCTCATCACAGGTCCTCGCATTCCTGAATCGCACCTGGGAGCACCATCCAAACTCCAAGCCGAGCTTTATCGCCTACGACGATGCATGCAACTTGTTGCGCCACATTGTTACACAGGATGCTAACAGCCCGTGGATCAGGACAACAAAGTTCATTGTTGATGCGTGGCACTACATTGGCCACCGAGCCACCGATGTTTTGTGCCGCCTATGGTGTAATCCTGCTCCTACAAACGGTTCACAGCCTGATCTGGTCCTTGTCGACGTCGATGACAACGGACGCACACACACCACCCACGCGTTTAACACAGAAACTGCTGAACAGCTCAATGCATGGCTGAATGGATTTGAGGCCCAACTTCGTCAGATGTCGGCCACAAATTATGATTTTTGTGTCCATGTCTTGATGTTTCTCTACAAAGAAATGGTCGAGGAGAGAATTTTGAAGAAGCAGCGCACCTTGTCGGACGAATTCTGGGGTGCGGTGGAGGGGATAACACAAGAACAGTAGTTCAAGCCAGTATTAGCCTAGTGTCATTTTGCATATAAACCAAGTCAGAGAGAAAAGAAGGGTGTTCATTTTTTTTTTTTTTTTTTTCATTTTTTTGCTTCGCGAACAAGCCTCTTAGCCTCGCGCACTCAGGCTTTGGTTTGATTGCCATTTTGGGTAGGTAGTGGATGGAGCCGAATAACCGATGCCAAACAGGAGGGGGCGTTTATTGCTGTATTCCTGCATGGCTTGACTACGTGAATGTGCATTATATACTATACTATTTTGTGATACTGGATTGGAGGTGCTCGGAAGATGGTGTCAGAAAGAATTGATCCAGCCGTATCTGATTCAAAGTCCACGTCCGACTATGACGCAGATGGGTTTTTCAACAGCGCTTCCTATGAAAGCATGTGCGTCATTGGAAGCACAGACGCGAGAGAGCTGGGAGAACTGTGTGATAAAAGCGCCACTTTGGGTGGATGATAGCAGAAACACGACACCGGCAGATGCCGGTGGATCTGGAGCAAATTCCACCATCGTCCACCGGATTTGGCCATGAAATCCACCGGACGATGGTGGAAATCTCATCAGATCCACCATCGTCCGGTGGAAATCAGGCTACATCCACCGGCTGCTGCTGGATAGACGTGGTGAATAGCACTGGCAAGAGAAACTTAAATTATGTGTGATCATCTGGCGGAGTCCGGCGGACCTTCTTGGGACCAGTGGATGCTGCTGGAGGACGCCGGATGAGAACCGCCATCCAGCGGACGACAGCAGATGGATGAGGTGCATCTACCGCCATCCGGCGGATCGGACCGCCTTTGGCGGTCCGGGCATATTACTGACATATGTACACTCCATACATGGACAAAACCAAAGAGTGAAACCGTAGACGAAGGCGGGGATCGGATGCTGTTGTACAAGGATGTGTAATCAAGCGAGACGAGGGATATAATATATAAGACACGGCAGAGGATATACGAGACAAGCGAGATGTACCAGGCATACAGCGATGTATATAGATGCGCGAGATCATGACCATGTAGAAAAAACAGCCAACTGTACGGGAGACGATGTAGGAGGAGGAGCGAGAGAGGTGTAAACGGTATAGTCCGGGACGAAGATACAGATACAAGTACATTTTTTGGCCAATTGGTTGGTCGGTTTGGTCGAGGGTGACGTTAGCGCCGCCGGCGCCGTGCGCATAGACAGCGCCCGCTGGCCTCGGGTGATAAATAGCACAGTCGGCGTCTGAGAGCCGAGAGGAGAGAGGAAATATGCATATCTAGGAGCCGGTGGTGGTACAATTGCGTCGGATTCAGGGTGCTCTGGGTTTCTGCAGATTGTTATTTTCGTATGGAGACTTGGATGGCGGATGTGTGGGCCCCGGTGGCGGTGAGGGTAGACGATGGGAGACCCAACGCGGGGAAGGGTATGAGGAAAGCCAAGTCTTTTCTCCTTTTCTTGTACATCGCAGGTAGCGCGTCTTGATCTCCTTCGTCTTCTTCAGATTCTTGCTGGTCTCCCCTCCCTCCCTCAAGCTCTCCCCCTCCCTCCCCTCCCTGCCCTCTACACAGTAGACTTGCCATTTTACACCTCGAAGCTGTTGGCGCCCTGCAGCGACGCCATCCAGATACGCGTCTTGTACAGCCTAGCAACGTGCAGCGAGAGTGCGGAGCGAGGGGGGAGGAACAAGTAACACAAATCGAAGTAGCGACCCCGAAGAGAAGAAGAATTAAAATTAAAATCAGCTCAAGCCCACTTCTCGAAGGAAAAGACGCACCGGTACAGCTCGCGCACGAGCTCGCGGAAGTCGATGCGCTTCTCCGCGGCGAAGTAGAAAGTGAGCTTGCGGCGGTCCCTGCGGGCGGGTTAGCGGTTTTCCAAATAAGGAAATGGCAAAAATAGCAGGCGCAAGTCATCGGACGGGGGGAGCGAGAAAAGAGAAATGGACGTACCACTGATACTCCGCATCGACGACCTCCATTGGCAGCTTCTTCGCGCGCACCTTCGTCTGGCACAGCGCGAGCGCCTTGAGCTCGTCCTGCATCTTTGCGACGAGGAGCCTGCGGGGTGCGTTAGCGTCGGTTCGGTTCGGTGGAGGGCCGAGGAAGAGAAAGAGGATAGTAGGGATGGAGGAGGGAGGTAGGAGGGGAAGCGAAAGCGGGTGCGAGTACGCAGTCCAATGACGCCGAGGCACGGGCGGCACAAGGAGAATGACAGATGCACCCCGCACGTCTGCTCGGCAATGGAAACGACTGGTGCACCACTCCGAGCACGAGCACAAGGCAGACATCCACCACGAGCCACCGACCACGGATAAAGGCTAGCCGCTGTCGCTGTGCATTGTCTCCCTCTTCTCTTCCTTCTCCTGCTCTCTCCCCTCTCTGAGATGAAAAACACGAAACGACACTCACTGCGCATCACCCGCCCCCGCCTTGCCGTATATCATCTTCGGCGCAATCTCCTTCTTCCCGCCCCCACCGCCGTCGGCGCCGCCAGGGCTCGTGGGCGGCGACTGGCCGCTACCTGCATGAGTGGGTCAGCATGGGTGGGCGGTAGGACATCAAGCAGGAGCAAGACTCTTCGCAGGATCTGTGATGGGCGACGGAGATGCCGCAACACCATCTTCGTCGCCCATCACACATGCTGCGAGGGGAGAGCAAAGAACAGAGAATGGAAAAGCACCCACCGAAGCGCTGCTGCCCCGCCCAAAACACCTCCACCTCTCCGAGCGTGATGCTGTCGTTCACGACCTTGCCTACAAAGGAAAGAAATGCGTCAGCGTCTCGTCTCCTTCACTGTCAATCGAAAAAAAAGAAAAAGAACGATCCCGCGCAGCTCGTTGCTGGAATAGGCGGGCAGACAGGGAACGACAGGGCTCTTCCCGAAAACCAAGAACCACAGAAGACAGACGACGCGGAGGGAAACCCACCCAAATCCTTCCCCCGATCCGCCTCCACAATCACCAAGTCGCCCACCCGGATCGGGTCGTCGTCCGCTGCGTAGCCTGTGCCATCCATCCGTCAGTATTTGAGTAGGGCGGCTGGGCGTACTGTGAAGAAGACGCAGAAGGGTGTCAGCGTCGTGCGGGAAGCGAAGCCGAGACAAGAGAAGCGAAGAAAAGAGAGGAGGATGCGACGACCGGCACCAGCGTCGCGAAAAGACACGGCTGGTCGCGTGCTCGATGGACACAAGTCGCAGGCGCTGTCGACGCGGACACAGCCCACAAAAAGTACGAAATAACCCACCTGTCCCTGCCCCTGCCCTGCCGACGCATACCGCTGCACAGGCGACACCGGCGCCGCACCGCGCCGTGCCCCTCCTCCCCCTCCGCCTCCGCCGCCCTCATACTGCGGAAACTCCCCTCTCCCCGCCCGGCCGCCGCCGCCGAGGTTGGTGTTGATATTCGGCTCCCGCGGCGGGCTGAATACGCCGAGACGTCGAGGCCCAGTTTTTCCCGCCTTCCCCTGCTCCATCACCATGGATATCGGCGCCCCCACCCCAGCGCGCCTCGCTCGGCGACACCCCGCCCCCGCCCAGCCCGCCCAGCCCCAACCCCATGCTCAGCTCCGGGCTGCGCCCAATAGCCAGCGGCGCGTGGATCGGGAAGCTCCGCACCCTTTCCCTCTCCCCCATCCTGTCTCCACCCCCGCCGCCGCCGCGCAAATCATCATACCGCCCCGACAACGAGTCCTCCCGCCTCCGCTGCCCGAACCCCCCGCCGTAGGTATTGCTGGGGCTGGTCGCCGAATGCAGGCTCAAGCCCCCCAGCCCGATCTCCAGATTGTCGTCGCTCAACAGCAGCCCCCCGCCCCCAAAGCCGCGGCCGTTGTTGTTGCTGCCCGCGCCGCCGCCGCCGGCGTACCCCCCAGGCGTACCCCCCAGGCGCCGACGGGCCAGGCGATGGTGACCCCCCGCCCGCGGCGTCGGGGACGTGGAAGCCCGCGAGGCGGCGGTGCGGCTGCACGACGGAGACGCCGTGACGGCGCGAGGTCGCGCCGCTCCCGGGCGGGTCGAGGTCGAAGTCACCGCGCTGCTGCTGGTGGAGGGTGAAGGAGGAGGGGCGGGTGTCGCGGATGTCGCGGTCGCGGTCGCGCGGGGCGAAGCCTAAGAGAGATGTTAAAGTAGGAGGAGGAGGAGGAGGAGAAGATGTATGTATAGAAGAAAGAGAAAGAGATCAAGCCTCGCATGCGAGTAATACCAAAATATCAAGTAAGAATAGGGACGAAGTAAGCCGCAGTCTGAGTAAATTCGATGTGGGGAGGAAAAGAAGGAAAGAAGAGAGGTCGTGTGAGGAAGTGAGAAGAAAGAGAAGTGGGGACGGGTTCGGGATGCGATCGAGAATGAGGCGGACGGCGAAAATCCAGCGCTGGTAAGGAAACTGCCGAGTGCAAAGACCAAGTCGTGTGCGCCCGCAAAAATACCGAACGACGAAAAAGACACCTACCATAGCCTCCATCCCTCGAACCCGCACCCCCAAAAATCGCGCGCGCTCGACGAAACTCCCTCCCGCTCCGCTCGCGCTCCCACAGCTTCCAAAGGAGGAGGATGCTGGTGAGAGGCAAGCAACAAGCAGCGTCAGATGGCGCATGGTGGCCGTTGGGGTCGTAGAGCGGCAGAGCGGCGTGGCAGCGGAGAGGAACGGAGATGAGGACAGCGACAGCGTGCAGGCCGAGGTGAGCTGGCCGGAGTCGGAGTCCTCAGTCGTGTGAGTCAAAGATGTGGTTGGCGAGAAGATATCAGCGAAGCTCGGATTGCGACGCGTCAGAGCAGCTCGGCGCTCGATACCATCGAAGCCGGAAACGGTACACACCGCCGTCGTGGTCTTCTTGGCCGAGAAAAAGAGCGCAGCGGTCCCAGGGACAGAGACGGGAACACATGCGGGGAGCTGGCTAGATTTTGATCAGAGTCCAATCAATGTTGGTGATTAAGACGGCGTTAACGTTATTAACGGTACGGCCACCGATCCGGTTGAAAAGGGAGTTAGTTGGCACCTCCTCGTCTCACAGGTTGGACTCCATTTCCAACAAGAGTACACTAGTTCATTGCCTGCATTCCCAGATTTTTTCTTTTCTATCTTTGAATCGGAGTTCAATATTGAATCTTCGCTATCAGTGCGAGATGAAAGCTTGCTGTGATGCAGAAGCACCGGTACCACTGTCAATCCAAGTTTGGCACCCACGTAAGTACTGCACCCGAACAATACGGCGACCACGCAATATCCGCAAGTCCTCACTCTGAGCACCGCAACTACTACCCTCCAGCCCATCAACATTGAGCTGCAGAATTGACTGATCTACAGTTCGAGCGGGACTGCGGCAGTTCATTCGGGAGTCCTATATGGAAGCGTCGCTGTCAGCTGGCTGTCATCGTCCAAGCGCCACATCAATCTAAGTTCGATGTTCGTAACGTACTGGACTAGAACCCCGGATCTCCCGTCACAGCCTTTTATCTAATTTAAAGCGCAACGTGCTCTGTGCATGTTCCTCCCACCCTTCCTCTTATACTTGTCTTTGCCCCAACACAATCTTCGTGCTACGACCCCCAAGTCTACTGCAGCAATATATCCTCTTTGGTTGGTTCTGTCTCACATGTGACCTCTGGCACTGGCTAACATACCTCATACATAAGATCCCCACTTACTCAGAATGGACATGGCTCTCCCACCCAGTGGACTCCACCTTACCATCCATGGTGCGAGAGAATTTGATTAGTATATTAACATCCGTATTTATTTCACCCAGGAGGCAAAGGAGGTGATGGTGGAGAGGGTATTGGGCGAGGACAGGGTGGTCATGGAGGTGCTGGGCAAGGTCCCACCGTGAATTTTCATTATGGCGACAAGGAAGAAGAACGCAAAAAAATCATTGACTGGCTTTCGCCAATCAATTTCTTTCCTACGACATGCAGATATCTCACAGCTGCGAGAGAAGGGAACTGGTGGATGGCTGCTTACAGATCCTGTCTTCAAAAAATGGGAATCTGGTTCTGGAAGCACCCTTTGGTGCCGTGGAATTCGTACGTAATTCACCACTCTCATAGCTGCGCCAGACTAAGAAGCTGAAATTTCCAGCCGGCGCTGGGAAAACAATCCTTGCGTGCGTTCATTCTCTACATGGAGTGGGTGCTAATAATTATGACAATCCTAGATCAATGGATTGTGGAATATCTCAATGACTGCATTCAGAAACAACAGGGATATTGGTGTTGCTTGCATTTATTTGAATCACAAGGAAGCTGACCAGCAATCACCACTCAAACTTCTGGCAGGTCTCTGGAGACAGCTTGTACTTGCCAGGGACATCGGCTCCATTGCAGAAAATTTATACAAGCAGCACCGGGAGAAGGGCACTGTACCATCACTGCAGGAAGTTCGCTGACATCCTCAGCTCTAGCCTGAAGGAGTTTTCACAGGTCTTTGTTATTGTTGATGCCATGGATGAATATCCCAATGAGTCTCCCGCATTTCAACGGGGAATTCTACTCCAATATCTAGCAGAAATGGGTAGCAATGTGAACTTAATGATCACTTCACGGCCAAATATTTCTCCAGAGTCCTCCTCCCTTCCCAATCTTGAAACCCTGGATATTCAGGCAGCACCAGAGGATATTCAAGCTTACATCAATGCACAGATCAAGTTGTCTCCACGCCTGTCCAAGCATGTCCAGAGGCAACCCAAGTTACGAGAAGACATTTATTCAAAAATCAGCAGTAAATCTGTAGATGGAATGTAAGCTGTGATGAATCATTGTTGGAAAGAAACTGAAATAAATTTCAACCAGGTTCCTTCTTGCCAAGCTTCACATTGATTCCCTAAGCACAAAGAATACAATCCGGGAAGTTCGAGAAGCTCTGAATGCCCTCCCAGAGAGTCTTTATGGCAGCTATGATATTGCAATACAGCGAATTGATGCCCAGAGTGATGCAGACAGAAAGACAGCTCACTCAGCCATTACTTGGGTCGCAAATGCAAAGAGACCATTAACAGTAGAAGAGTTACAAGCTGCTCTTGCTGTTAAACCAGGCATGCGAAAGCTGGATGAGGAGGAGGATCTTATGGACATTGAGATTATTCTCTCTGTCTGCTGCTGGGCTTGTCATTGTGGACAGAGAATCTTCTGTGGTGCGACTTGTTCACTACACCACACAGGAATATCTGGACAGCATTCAGGCCCTGCTGTTCCCAGATGCACAAACAGAGATAACACAAACTCTGCTCACATTCCTTGCCTTTGATGGATATCCCTGATTCATCCTGGAAGTTGAGAAATTTACCCCCTCTGGTCAAGTATTCACAGTATTGCCTTGCACATGCTGCTGGAAAACCTGAAGTTCAACTCAGGGAAAGTCTTCTAGAGTTTCTTTGTCAGGGTTTTCAGTGGAAAGAAACAATGAATCCAGCTAAAAAACCAGGATGTGGAATGGAACTCTCTGCCATGGGATTATGCAGATTGGCCATCACAGGCCTCTGTATTATGGATTGCAGCAGCAGCAAACCTTGTGGACTAGTGTAAAGTCTTTGCTGGAGGGAAGCAGCTTTGCCACAGCATCCAGCCAACCAAGAAATCATTGTAGCATCATATTATGGCCATACAGAGATTGTCGGCATCCTCCTTGACAAGGGTGCTGATGTCAATGCAGCAGGGGGAGAATATGGGAGCTCCTTGCAGGCTGCTGCCCAAGGGGGCCACACAGAGATTGTCTGCATCCTCCTTGACAAGGGTGCTGATGTCAATGCAGCAGGGGGAAAATATGGGAGCTCCTTGCAGGCTGCTGCCCAAGGGGGCCACACAGAGATTGTCGGCATCCTCCTTGACAAGGGTGCTGATGTCAATGCAGCAGGGGGAGAATATGGGAGCTCCTTGCAGGCTGCTGCCCAAGGGGGCCACACAGAGATTGTCGGCATCCTCCTTGACAAGGGTGCTGATGTCAATGCAGCAGGGGAAGCTATGGGAGCTCCTTGCAGGCTGCTGCTGCAACGGGGGCAACACAGAGATTGTCGCCATCCTCCTTGACAAGGGTGCTGATGTCAATGCAGCAGGGGGGAAATATGGGAGCTCCTTGCAGGCTGCTGCCCAACAGGGGCCACACAGAGATTGTCGGCATCCTCCTTGACAAGGGTGCTGATGTCAATGCAGCAGGGGGAGAATATGGGAGCTCCTTGCAGGCTGCTGCCCGAGGGGGCCACACAGAGATTGTCTGCATCCTCCTTGACAAGGGTGCTGATGTCAATGCAGCAGGGGGAGAATATGGGAGCTCCTTGCAGGCTGCTGCCCGAAGGGGGGCCACACAGAGATTGTCGGCATCCTCCTTGACATGGGTGCTGATGTCAATGCAGCAGGGGGAAGATATAGGAGCTCCTTGCAGGCTGCTGCCGAAGGGGGCCACACAGAGATTGTCGGCATCCTCCTTGACAAGGGTGCTGATGTCAATGCAGCAGGGGGAAGATATGGGAGCTCCTTGCAGGCTGCTGCCCAAGGGGGCCACACAGAGATTGTCGGCATCCTCCTTGACAAGGGTGCTGATGTCAATGCAGCAGGGGGAGGATATGGGAGCTCCTTGCAGGCTGCTGCCAAAGGGGGCCACACAGAGATTGTCTGCATCCTCCTTGACAAGGGTGCTGATGTCAATGCAGTAGGGGGAGAATATGGGAGCTCCTTGCAGGCTGCTGTCCAAGGGGGCCACATAGAGATTGTCTGCATCCTCCTTGACAAGGGTGCTGATGTCAATGCAGCAGGGGGAGAATATGGGAGCTCCTTGCAGGCTGCTGCCCTAGAGGGCCACACAGAGATTGTCTGCATCCTCCTTGACAAGGGTGCTGATGTCAATGCAGCAGGGGGAAGATATGGGAGCTCCTTGCAGGCTGCTGCCCGATGGGGCCACACAGAGATTGTTGGCATCCTCCTTGACAAGGGTGCTGATGTCAATGCAGCAGAGGGAGAATATGGGAGCTCCTTGCAGGCTGCTGCCCAAGGGGGCCACACAGGGATTGTTCACATGCTGATGGAGTGGGGTGCCAGCTAGTGGCAAATTATGGATATAAACTGTAGTGAGTTTGACCATCAATTTTGACATTGGCCCCTGGGCTCTTATATACCCCTCCATTAGGTGTTAGGTATTTTCTGGGAAAATTTGATATACTTTGTTAGTGCATGCATTTGTATCAATGGAAATCCAAGGCTAAGATGCCAAAAAAAAAGTCTAGTTAGCAACTTCTTCAGGTTAGAGTAGCATGAGTTAAGGCTCGGGCAACTGATATCAGCTATACCAATATCAGGTCAAGATAGGGACAGAAGACCTGAGCTGGTAATGATTTGAGGCTGTGGTGCTGAAAGAGGTAAGCAGGTGTGAATTTTTCTTTAGCACAACAAGCCCCTCAAAGAAGGAAAAAAATGTGAAATCCCATGATTGGAGGTTACAGTGAAATAGTGTAATATACGGTTACGGTAAAATCTATTTCATTACCATATATAGTAATTGCTATCAAATGCAACTGAGTGATGTCGCTGGAGTCTCCAGCTGATCCTCTATGACTATGAGCACCTCAGTATTCTCAGTACTGCTCACTACACCACACCACAGATGTCCTACCACCTTCTGCACACCAACTACACTGCCAACCAGCACACATGTTGGCTCCAGGTGGAGCTGAGATATCTACCGCATGTCGGTAGAGACTGGGGTCCACCCGACACAGTCCTGGTTTCCAGCCCATATTGCAAATGGGTCCAGCATGACCCCAGGTGCGGCTGGAGGACAGCTGGTCCAGGGGGCTGGTTTTCAGCAGCTCTGCCAGCCCAGTGTGTTCAGTGGATTTTAGATACTGGTAGCCAGTCGCAAATGAAAGCTGCAATCAGATATATTCAGAGCATGTAAATAACTAGCTATGCTGCAATCAGCACTGCCCCAAGGTTGCCATATTCAGTGTGTTTGCATCGATGACATCATCAATTTCCTGCTGAAGCTTTTCAATGGCGCTGTCCGCAATGCTGTAGCCCGCCTTGACGCTGTGAAGATCTTGATTCTTCTCGAGAATGTGACGAAAGGCCCTGCACCAACACAATGGGCTAGTTTGTGATCAAGGTATAAAAAATAGTTATGGCATGCACCGTGCAATCATCTTGGCATTGCCCCTTGCTTTGGTGCAGATTCCAGCAACAGTGGAGTTGAGCTTGTCCCAAAATTTGGGACTCTTCTCTTGGAGATAGACTTGACGCTATAATAGATGTGAATGGGTGGAATGAAAAAGAAAATCATGTAATAGACTTACCATCAGTGCTATACGTGCACAGAGCTTGATGGTTATGGTGCACTGGCTACCTTCAACAAAAATCTGGGCAAGCTTGAAGATATTTTGATGGTTGCTGCTCAGTGCCGGCTTCTTGTCAGTTTTGTTGAGCTTCAGACTGGCACCCAGCTACAATACATATAAAGATATTGTTGAGATAGGACATATATGGTAACATGACACACCAACTTTTTGATTTGGCACGTAATTGAGTTAAGGCTTCTTGGACAACAGCAATGACTTTCTTGAAGTCAGCAGCGTTGGTCTCAATATTGGGGGGAAGGTCGAAGCAACAAGCCTTCACAATAGCCTGTCTCCACATTGGATTGATCGTAGCTCGAAAAATCCATGAGAATGACATACAAGTAAAGTATTTGTTGGAACAGTGTCCTTGTATGAGCTGATTTTGCTCGAGAGTATGGCAGCAGCATAGGTTCAATTTTTTTTCTAGACATGTGTAAGTAGATTCATTCAAGATGTTAATAGGATATACTTCAAGATCCGGCCAGACAGCATACAGCGGCGCCGCCATTACAATACCATCAAGCTGGTTTGATACATGAAGTAAGTGCACAAGTAGTTTGGCATTGCAAACAGGAGCCGGTGAAACGGCCATAACATAAATGCGCGGCATCTAGGGCTAATTTTGCAATTTCCTATGACCAGTATTTATACAACGGGAAGCAACTAGCACTTCTGTTGTTACTAGCATCCCAGCTGGTACGCAGACCACTTGTTAGGTGATATAAAGGAGAGTCAGAGCGAGCCCTAACTGCTGACTGTAGCACGAGGCTACACTAGTGTGACATGCTAGCTGCTAGTTGAGTGTACAGACAACCAGGGATTAAACCACTGCCGATACATTTATGAGACATGACCTAGGAGACTCTAGTAGTCCAGAGATGACTTGCGACGTAGCTAGTGAGGGTCTAGCAGACAGATATCTACAAGGGAAGTGCAACTAGGGGACAGTGCTTTGAGCTCGGAAGCTCGGTGCCAGATCTGGTAGTACTATCTAATCTCTAGATAAGCGACTAGGTGGCAATAGGCGGAACGACCCAACTAACGCTCGGCTAGGGCCTTGACAAAGACATACCACAACATATGAGATGAAGTAACACGAGGCTAGTGCCCGATCTGGGCAGCTAGGACAAACAGAATAGCAAGCAGGCTATTGGAACGGGGTTAGAGACGATCATACAGACTGTACTGAAGACCAGAGGTCTGATCGACATTATGACTGTCAGTCGCAACAATGCGTCGTCTAGGAAGGACAGATCGTTGTTCTGACAGAGTAGAGATGACCTAGATCACTGGCTACATCGCTGGTTAGTCCGGAAGTGGTGCTCAGCATAGACAGAGGGCTGAGGATCAAGTGATATACCCATGGTTGAGCACTAGCCGGTCAGCGAGGCTGACCTGGCATATACCAAACCAGTCCCAAAAACCAAAACAGCAGTCGAGTCATTGGACCGTATTTCTCATCATCTAATATTGCTTATTGTATTATTCAGCTTTCTTTTCACATGTATCTTGAACCTAGTAGTATAAAGGGACCACAGAGTAGACTAGAGCCAGGGAAATTACGCCCCAGACTTTGGACGAAGCTGGTGCTACTGGACTCAGGCTGCTAGTGGAGGTTGATACTGAACTTCACTTGTAGTAGTCTTTATATTGGAATCACTAGACTGTTGACTCTGGAACATTAGGTGATTAAGTTGAGGATTTTGTGTTGTTGGTCCTAGACCTCCACATACAAAACAAGGGTGTTCTCTTCGAGACCCAGCTGCAGTTTGTGCTAGTGACTTTGCCTTCACCCTGACAAGACGAAAGCTCTGCCGTAGTGTGTTGGATCGCTTGTTAGGTGGATTGTGTGTTGACTCTAGCCCACTAAGAAGAAGACGGACTAGGTGTCCCCACCTCTAGTTTGGCTATAACTTGTCAGTTACTTCGCCTTCACCCCGATATAGACGGAAGCTCTGTCGCAGTGTGTTGGGTCGCTAGCTGGATGCTTATAGTGAGCTAGTGCCGATGAAAGCGGAAAGGTTCCTGTTCTTGGTTAAGGAATAGGTCGGTGGTCAAGGAGAGTCTTGCCGTTTGAGACTTGGAGTCATTTGGAGTTAGCCTCAGTAGTCCTTAGGTTGCCTAAGGTGAGGATTTTCACAAACCTACAAACCTCTGCCCTGGTGTTCTTGACCTAGCGGTCCAGCCATCTTGTATCCACCCCATATAAACACACCCCGGACCATCCCTAGGTTCCTAGCAGTGTTGTTGTTGGCAGTTGCATATTGCTAGTACGTTGTAGAGTGTGTTGTTAGAAGCCTATAAATCAAACTTGTGTTTGTTCAAACCTGCTGGTCGCATACTACAGCCCAGACCCGAACTCACAAAGAGAAGCACTTGGATCTTTGGAGGTAGATTGGTTGTTTTGGGTGTTTGTTCGCAATACCTATCAATTAGCTATTCCTAGTGATATAAGAAGTGCACCGTTTCACCGGATCTTTAAAAAAGAGTTAGTAAGATCGAGAGAAGATAAAGGATCGTGCCAACCTTGATGAAGACATTGGCTCAGTGATCTGCTCAGCACGGAGCCGTTTTCTCTCAGTGAAGCACTGGACAGCTTGGACGGTGTTCGGGTTGGGGACAGTGAAAGTGGGAATGCTGCTGTAGCCTTCTTTATTGGAGCCAGGGTCAATGTCGTCATGAGTGTCAGGGGAACCCCCGCTTTTCCAGCCTTTCCGGCTTCCGCTCCGGCTCCGGCTTCCGTTCTGGCTATTCCTCCGGCTAATGCCCTCTGGCTTTCCGCCCATCCGTTCTCGTTGGCACGTGCTATGCGACCAGGCCCGTGATCATTGTAGATATCTCCGGACACGTGCTACTGGGTAGTTACTGATTCGTATATAAGGTTTCGCCTAGCGTGGGAATCCTCATCCTTTCTTCTCTTCGGATTCCCCCGCTAGGTGCGTAGTATTCCCGCTCCTGTATTTAGTACCCATATTTATGCTTCGGATTCCCCCGCTAGTTTCTGCGCCCCGCGCTGAGCTTAAGGTTGCCCTTACAGCAGAAGAAAGGATCTAAGGGATCAACTGGTCAAGATTGGGAAGTTTGGTGCAGGTACGGATTCGGACCACTACTCCAGTGCTCCATCCTCCCCCACTTCCAATCTCGACCCCTCCTCCGTTCCGATGGACCAGTCGCCCGCTCCCCTCTCCGCGCAACCCGCGATCCCGAGTGTTCACACTCTGGATCCGGCTTCCGGAATTGCGGATCGGCTCGCTGCCGTCGAAGGCTCTCTTGATGCCATCAAAGATGTGCTCCGGCAGCTATTGCCAGGCAACCAAAATCCGCTGCCTGCCCCCGCCCCTGCCACTCCGGCTCCGGCGCCGGGTCCAGACTTCTCGGCCCCCCACCCAGCACCCAAAACGGTCCTCCGACCGAATCCTCCGGCCGTTTTCGACGGCGACCGGACGCAAGGACGGATGTTCCTTTACTCCGTCCTCACCTATTACCGGCTGGTTCCGGAAGCTTTCATGGCGGACGGGTTCGTCTCGCAGGAAAAACTCGTCTGGTTCGCCATGTCCTTCATGTCGAAGGACGCGGCTGCCCGATGGGCGGAACGGCGCGCGTCCGCCGTACCGTTCCCGTTCCCCACCTGGGTCCAGTTCGAGGCCGAGTTCCGGCTCCGGTTCGTCGAGGAGAACGAACAGGACCAAGCCCTCACCAAGCTTGAGTCCCACTCGTACTTCCAGGGCTCCTGCGACATCTACCGGTACACGGACGACTTCGAGGAACTGGCCGTAACAGCCGGTTACTCGGATGCTCTCGTCCGGGTCACCAAGTACCGCTCCGGTCTCGATCCGCGGATCAACGTCGCGATCACGACGTCCAGAACCGCCCCCGACCTCACCAACTATGCCGGATGGCGCTTGCGCGCTTTCCGGCAGTACGAGGCGTTTGGCCGCGCGCGGACCGGAAACCCTCCGGCGCGCCTTCCGGCCGCTTTCCCATGGTCACGTGCAGTGGGCGTATTTCCGGCTCCGGTTCCGGTTGCGGTTCCGGTTCCCACGTGCGCTCCGGTTACATTCGCCCCGCTTGCGGCACCTGTCCTTCCAGCAGCTGTCCCAATGGACGTCGATCGGGCCCGGGCCCGCCCATTCCCACGCACCTGTTTCCGGTGCGGAGCAGCCGGACACCTCGCTCGCGAATGCCCCGTCCCCTCTGACGTTCGGCATGCAGACGTTCTCGACAAGGTCGTTCGTCAACTCGGAGACGACCTCCTCGAGGAGCTGTTCGCCCGGCTCTCCACCTCCGCTTCGCTTCCGGCCGAGTCGAGTGACGGAGATGAAGCGGAACCGGCGGGTTTTCCCCGCCCGGCCGAGTGAGCGGTGCGCCCTCGGTCGCGTCCCCCAATCGCTACGCCCTCCTGTATTCAGATAGTGACAATTTATTTGATTCAGAGGTAGTAGCGAGAGGCGCACCCCCCGTCCCAGTTTCCGTGCGAGTGACGGAGACTCTTCCTTCCGTCCCGGAGACGGAAGCCCGCACTGCCCCCGAGCCAGGAATAAGGGCAGTAATGGAGGCCCCTGTCCCCGAGCCGGGAACGAGGACAGGCTCGCTTCGGCGCGTTCATCGCCCGAAGTGGGAACGGCGACTTCCCCGGCAGTACGTCATCGACTCTGTCGAAGGCCGAAACTCCTTGGACATCCCGTTGGACCTGCAGTCTGTTGAGACCGCCGCCCGGATGTCGGTGAAGGCTCTGGTCGACTGCGGAGCGACCGGAGACTTCATCAACTCGGAGTACGTCATCTCCCGCAACCTTCCGGTCCGGCCTCTCTCGCAGCCTATCCCAGTTCTCAACGTGGACGGCAGCCCGAACCAAGTGGGCGGCATCACCGGTGTAGTCGATATGGTGGTTGATTACAAGGGGCACTCCGAGCGTATCCAGCTCGCCGTAACCCGACTCGGGAAGCAACACGTCATCCTCGGTTACTCCTGGCTCCAGAAACACAACCCGGAGATCAACTGGGAGACCAAGGAGGTTCGAATAACACGCTGCCCGACCGGATGCTGCACCTGCCGAGACGAGTTGCGGGCCGTCCGGAGGAACGAGAAGCTCGCCGCCTCGGTCCTCCGGCAGCTGCGTGAAGGTCCGACTCCGTCTATCTGTGCCGTCGACTCGGAGGAGTGGCATGGAGATGATGGGTACGATCCGGCCGACGACGATTTGCCAGAGCTGTGTCCGGACTCGGAGGACGATGATGACGAGGAGGACGACCTCAAAGAGGGTGATCGCATTCTGTACACTGTGTTCGCCCCCGTCGAGGAGATTCGCGCCGGCAGTACCGTCTCACAACGCCTCGTGGAGGCCTACGCCCAGAACTCTGCGCCCGCCGGAACCAATGTTCCGTCCTGGGCTGCGGATTTCTCGGACGTCTTCAACAAGGAGTCCTTCGACTCCTTGCCGGAGAAGCGAGCATGGGACCACGCCATTGAACTCGTCCCGGACGCGAAGCCGG
The DNA here is from genome assembly GCA_029378375.1 of Mycena olivaceomarginata. NCBI lineage: Eukaryota > Fungi > Basidiomycota > Agaricomycetes > Agaricales > Mycenaceae > Mycena > Mycena olivaceomarginata. The sequence continues at coordinate 89,521 of JARKIC010001181.1, forward strand.
CCAACTGCAAGGTCTACCCAATCTCCCCGCTCGAACAGAAGGAGCTCGATGCCTTCATTGCAGAGGGGTTGAGCACCGGCCGCATCCGTCCGTCCAAGTCGCCGATGGCGTCTCCGGTCTTCTTCATCAAGAAGAAGGACGGAGCCCTCCGGTTTGTCCAGGACTACCGGGCACTCAACGTGATGACCGTGAAAAACCGGTACCCACTCCCTTTGATCAACGATCTTATTAACCGTTTGAAGGGAGCCCGGTTCTTCACGAAACTCGACGTCCGGTGGGGTTTCAACAACGTCCGGATCCGGGAAGGTGACGAATGGAAGGCCGCGTTCCGTACGGACCGGGGGCTCTTTGAGCCACTGGTGATGTACTTTGGCCTTACCAACTCCCCGGCTACGTTCCAGACGATGATGAACGACATTTTCCAGGACCTCATCCTTTCCGGAGACGTTATGGTCTACCTGGACAACATCCTCATCGCGCACTCCGACCTCGCCCGTCACCGCAAAATCATCCGGGAGGTGCTCCGGCGGCTTCACGAACACCGTCTCTTCCTCCGACCGGAGAAGTGCGAGTTCGAGAAGTCGACGATCGAGTACCTCGGCGTCATCATCTCGCACAACCACGTGGAGATGGACCCCGTCAAGGTCGCCGGCGTTGCCTCGTGGCCCGCGCCCGAGAACAAGAAGGACGTGCAGCAGTTCCTCGGCTTCACAAACTTCTACCGGAGGTTTATCCAGGGGTTCTCGGATGTTGCCCGGCCGCTTTTCGACCTGACGAAGAAGGGTGTGGCCTGGACCTGGACCACTGCCGCGGCTGCCGCGTTCCAAGCCCTCAAGGACGCAGTGACTGCGGAGCCTGTCTTAGTCCTTCCGGATGAGTCTCGGCCATACCGGCTTGAGGCGGACAGCTCCGACCGGGCGACCAGAGCGGTTCTGTCTCAGCAGGGGACCGATGGAAAGTGGTGCCCCGTTGCCTTCTACTCCAAGAGCTTGAATGACATCCAACGGAACTACGTGATCCACGACAAGGAGATGCTTGCGATCGTCCGAGCCCTAGAGGAGTGGCGACACTTCCTTGAAGGCGCGCAGCACCCGGTCGAGATCTGGACGGACCACAAGAACTTGGAGTACTTCCAGAAGTCACAGAAGCTGAACCGGCGGCAGGCCAGGTGGTCCCTGTACCTGTCCCGGTTCGACTTTGCCCTGTTCCATCAGCCCAGGGCGCCTTATGGGACGTCCGGACGCGCTCTCGCGTCGTCCGGACCACGGCAGCTCATATGGTCAGATTAACCAGTTAAAGCCTGGCTGTAGACCAAGGGCTTAATGCGTTATTTCTGGGGTCTTGCCACACAGCCACAACCTGTGCTGGTGGCTTGCTACGGCATTGATGCCACTCTGGCAGGCTGCCACAGCCACAAACAACTAATGATTTAATACCAATTAAACTGTATTTCAATTAAAATACCTAAATTGATGGCCATCCATATTGGCTGGGGATTGATGGTGCCGGCTTTTGCCTTAAAAGTGATGGCCATCAATATTGGGTGAGGATTGATCATCCCGGCTTTTGCCTTAAAAGTGATGGCTGTCCGGATATTAGAAATGTGATTGATGGTCCCAGCTTTTCCTTTGAAAGTGATGGCTGTCCGTATTGGGTGCCTTAGGAGGGACGGCCGCCTGTATTGGGGTCGTAATTGATGCCTGGATGCTTTAAATATCAATTTTGGTTCAAAAAGCGCCACGTCTCGGAAAGTATTTTGCATTTTGCGGGCCAACCAGCCCACCAATTAGAAAATGGTATATATAAATCTGGTAGCCCTCAATGAGCTCTACAACATGGGTACAGGGATCAATGGTTTCGGGTATAAATTTCCTTTTTTGGACACTAACGCTTTCCGCCCAAAAAGGAAATTCTTCACATCAGCTCTTCCCTGGCTCATAATTCAACTGTTTTCGATGATCTAACCTCATAGGTACATTGTTCTATGTGCTTTGACATCAACTGAGGTACAGTGGAGTCCATTACAGTGCAATAATAAGGTGAAAAAAGCGAATAAATGACAAATCATATGCTGGCCATAATATCTTGGGGATACACCAGTATACAGAGGTCCTGGATATACTACCTTGTTCCTTTAGACTACAAAACCACCTTCAATGTGATATCCCATGATCTGATGATGGAAAACATCGCATTTTGACCATACATGGAAATTATGTTTTCGCTCCATAATGCACTCCTCCATCGTGTGAGGCATTGTAAAACACACCATTTGGACTTAGACCATGTATATGTGTTAGAAAGGGGAGCCATGCACACTCAGAACAGGTGATATCCCATGAATTGGGGTGATCTTGGTTTATATTATTGTTTACCATCAAGCATGTCACATGGCCATAGACGATGCTCTGAACGCTCCCACTAGGTCTACCAAGCTCTATGAACAGTTCTGAGCAAGAATTTCGGCCAATATATGGCCATAAAAGCTCAGAATGTCAAATGACAGATTTTGCTTATTTCATGAACAGGGCACTATATAGACCAGATAGTGCGAAATCAACACCAGAACTGAGATCAGGCAGTCTTAATACCCCAGATTATACTTTTTTTCGAGAGATTTGGTCAAGATCTGACCAGATGGTGTCTTGAATCAGAGCCAGAGTAAAGACCAAAAGTTGCTCTCAAACTCAGATCCTCGGAAACAGAACTCGGTCACAACTTCCTCAAAACTCTTGAAAAAAGGCATAATCTGGGGTATTCACACTCCCTGATCTCAGTTCTGGTATTTATTTCGCAGTATCTGGTCTACATGGTGCCCTATTCATGAAATGAGCAAAATCTGTCATTCAACATTTAGAACTTTTATTGCCATATATTGGCCGGAACATTGGCTCAGAATTGTTCATATAGCTCAGATAACCTAGTGGGAGCTTTCAGAGCCTTGCATATGATGCTGTGACGTGCTGAATATGGTAAACAAGATCATAAAACCAGATCACCCCAAATAATGGGATATCACCTGTTCTGAGTGTGCATGCCTCACTTTTCCAACACATATAGATGACCTAAGTCCAAATGGTGTGTTTTACAATGCCCCACACGACGGAGGTGTGCATTATGGAGCGAAAACATAATTTCCAGGTATGGTCAAAATGCGATGTTTTCCATCATCAGATCATGGGATATCGCATTAAAGGTGGCTCTGTAGTCTAAAGAAACAAGGTAGTATATCCAGGACCTCTGTATATTGGTGTATCCCCAAGATATTATGGCCAGCATACAATTTATCATTTATTCGCTTTTTTCACCTTATTATTGCACTGTAAGGACCTCCACTGTACCTCAGTTGACTTCAAAGCACATAGAACAATGTACCTATGAGGTTAGATCATCGAAAACGATTGAATTATGAGCCAGGGAAGAGCTGATGTGAAGAATTTCCTTTTTTGGGCGGAAAGCGTTAGTGTCCAAAAAAGGAAATTTATACCCGAAACCATTGATCCCTGTACCCGTGTTGTAGAGCTCATTGAGGGCTACCAGATTTATATATACCATTTTCTAATTGGTGGGCTGGTTGGCCCGCAAAATGCAAAATACTTTCCGAGACGCGGCGCTTTTTGAACCAAAATTGATATTTAAAGCATCCAGGCATCAATTACGACCCCAATACAGGCGGCCGTCCCTCCTAAGGCACCCAATACGGACAGCCATCACTTTCAAAGGAAAAGCTGGGACCATCAATCACATTTCTAATATCCAGACAGCCATCACTTTCAAGGCAAAAGCCGGGATGATCAATCCTCACCCAATATTGATGGCCATCACTTTCAAGGTAAAAGCCGGCACCATCAATCCCCACCTAATACAGATGGCCATCAATTGAGGTATTTTAATTGAAATATAACCATTTTTGTGTTATTTTAAATGAAAATCATCATTTTTGCCTAGGATAAGCCTTGCCTGTGATGCCCATGCAATGCCGGGGCAAGCCATGCAAAGCCGGGATGATGCCTACTGGCAAACAGAAGTGCCGGAGGGTCCCCAGAAATAACCTGTTATGCTTCCCCAGAAATAACGCATTAAGCCTGTGGTCCACGGCCAGGCTTTAACTAGTTAACCTGAGCCTATAAGGTGACCACGGAGCTGGCTCGGAGAACTCGGACGTTACGCTCCTTCGGCCGGAGCTTTTCCGGATTCGTGCCATGGAGGGGATTGCGGTTGACGGACCCGAAACTCCTCTCCTGCGCGATGTCTGGAAGGCGTTTGCGACCGAGCCGGAGCTTGAGGACCCCGTGGCGCTTGTCGCCCGGCAGCTCCTCAAGAACCGGAAGGCCCCTTCCCCCCGCTCGGCCGAATGGCATATCTCGGACGGACTCCTCCTGTTCTGCGGCAAGATCGTCGTGCCGCGGAATAAGGACCTCCGTCGCCGGATTATGGAGCAGCACCATGACACGCGTGCCGCCGGACACGCTGGCCGCTTCAAGACGTTGGAGTTGATCTCCCGGAACTACTGGTGGCCCCAGTTGTCCCGACACGTCGGCCAGTACGTCGGAGCCTGTGATGCATGCAACCGGACGAAGGCGCTCTGGCAACTTCCCCACGGTGAGCTTCATCCGACCGAGATTCCAGACGAGCGCTGGGACACTGTCTCGGTGGACTTCATCGTTGAGCTTCCGGAGGCCCACGGGTTCGATGCGGTTATGGTTATGGTCGACGTCCTCGGTAAGCGAGCCCACTTCAACGAGTGCCACACCGGCCTCGGTGCTGTCGGAGCTGCCCGGTTGTACTACCGGAACGTCTGGAGGCACCACGGAACCCCCTGGAAGTACATTTCCAATCGTGGTCCGCAGTTCATCGCCGAGTTCACTCGCGAACTGTGGCGCCTCATCGGTATTGAACCCACCACCCCCCACCGCTTACCATCCGCAGACCGACGGTCGGACCGAACGCGTCAACCAGGAGCTCGAACAGTTCGTCCGTATCTTCACGAGCTACAAACAGGACGACTGGGATGAACTCCTGCCGGCAGCCGAGTTCGCCTACAACAACCACGTCCACTCCTCGACGCAGCAGGTACCGTTCATGACGGACACCGGCCGTCTTCCGCGGATGGGGTTCGAGCCGAACGGTAGGCGCTCCGCCGACGAGTCCGTCAACGAGTTCCGCGATCGGATCGCCGCTGGAGTCTCCGAAGCCAAAGCTGCCCTCGTTAAAGCCAAGGACGAGTTCAAGCTGTACTACGACCGCCGGCGCATACCAGCACCGGAGATCAAGGTAGGCGACCGGGTCTGGGTGGATGCCTCCGACATCAAAACGACGTGTCCGTCACCCAAGTTCTCGGACAAACGGCTCGGACCCTTCGAGGTCGTGAAGGTTGTGGGCAACGGTGCGTACAAGCTCGAGCTCCCGCTGCGTTACTCCCAGCTTCACCCAGTTTTCCCGGTCGTGAAGCTCGAGCTTGTGAAGCCAGACCCGTTCCCCGGATGCCCCCGGCACGACGAACCACCACCCGTCCTCCAGCCGGACGGAGACGAGAGGTGGGAGGTCGACGAGATCCTGGAAGTGCGAGTCCGATACGGCAGCCTCTGGTACATGGTGCGCTGGAAGGGTTATGGTCCGGAGCACGATAAGTGGGTAAAGCACTCTGACGTCTTCGCCAAAGATGCCATTGACGCCTACTACCGCCGCTACCCCAACGCCCCCCGCCGGATTGCCTCGGCCACCTTCGACTCGCTGTCCTTCCGGAGGCGCGATAGCACCATCCGCTTCATACGTCGGGACACCATATTCCAAGGGGGGGGTGATGTCAGGGGAACCCCCGCTTTTCCGGCCTTTCCGGCTTCCGCTCCGGCTCCGGCTTCCGTTCTGGCTACTCCTCCGGCTTTCCGCCCATCCGTTCTCATTGGCACGTGCTATGCGACCAGGCCCGTGATCATTGTAGATACCTCCGGACACGTGCTACTGGGTAGTTACTGATTCGTATATAAGGTTTCGCCTAGCGTGGGAATCCTCATCCTTTCTTCTCTTCGGATTCCCCCGCTAGGTGCGTAGTATTCCCGCTCCTGTATTTAGTACCCATATTTATGCTTCGGATTCCCCCGCTAGTTTCTGCGCCCCGCGCTGAGCTTAAGGTTGCCCTTACAATGAGGCCTTTTTTGAGTGGTAGTAGGAGAAGGTGCGACCAGAGATTCTTGTACCATTGCACTGAAGACTTTGCTGAGCAGATCTCCTCCAATTGAGTGGGTGTGGAAGGGGGAGCCTAGGACATTTTCAAAGGGGACAAAGAGAGCCTTGATGAAAATCCAGCACTATATGGGCCGTGCAGCACATCATTCATGATCCTGCATCTTTGATAGAAATGTAGTTATTGCAAAATGGCAGGCATAGCGGTAATGCATTGGAGCACGTTTTGCGGCAGAATGGGGCTTCAGCAGTTCAGGGACCAGCCACAGTGAATAGTACTTGTGATTCTGGGAGAATCATTGCTTGTCTGCTTGCCTGATATTGCCAAAGGGAAGTGGAATGAAACTGAGCGAGGAGGGTAATGGCACAGATGAGAAGAGCATTATCTTGACGTTAACAAGTCCTGCAGACTTTATAGTCGACCCAGATGGCACGAAGGTCGAGTGCAAAGTTTGTTCAACCAGAATACCAAGCAAGCACCACATGAGATTGGTGTCAGAAGCGCGGCAAAGCATTTACAGTCGATCGAGCACTTCAAGGCGGTCGAGCGACTTGAGAATGCAAAAAGAAAGCAGAAGAGGCTTGAAAACGAGAGGCAAGACGAGTCCGCGGCCTCAGGAATTCAGGACTTCACATTTACGCATGAGCACATTCACAGCCCCATTCCAAGCGGCTCTTTGAGTTCCAGCCTACCCAGTGCAGCAGAAGTCGAGATGTGGGCGAGATATGAAGCCAATGGTGCCAACTTTGATGCTGGAAACAATGCTGCAGATGTGAATGTGCACCATGCCCAGTTGCAGAAACAAGCTGAAGTTTTCAGCCTGCTGGATGCAGAAGGTGCTGCAAAGGCGCTAGGGTTTGGAGGTAATGATGTGATGAAGGAGCTGCTTGCCGAAGACGACGAGGAGGACTTCTTAAGTGGGATTACGGCAAACATCGGTGAGTTGAGTTCAGTGTCGTGTTGATGGTTTAGTTTCATCCATATCAGGACAGTCGAATCTCGATCACATGACTTGCCCCTCTTCACTTCTTCCACAACATGTTGTTTGTCTGGAAGCTGCTTGATGGTGTCGTCCCTTTTCAATTTATTTATTTTTTGCTCTGAATATATCAACTGATGTCCAAATCTATGGCAACAGGGACTGGACAGCTTCGTAAATCCGCGTCGGAACTTCGGCAGGCGTGATTGGCAGTGAGACATGACCCATTAGGGTGATAAGACCCCAGACACAGATCAGAAATGTCAGTCGGGTATCCTGCAGCTACCTTCATCCGAGAAGTAGGTAGTATATATTTTTTGAGTTCCATTATCTTGAATCCTAGTTCATTCTGCACCAGTAGGCCCACAGCCAACTCAGAAATTGCAAACTGTGTAAGACATTCACAACCACTTCCGTTTCGGGAATGTGGCTGCATTTTCGTTTGACGCCGTGCCTCGTTTTCTATTTTCTAGCTGAGTGGAATAGAATGATACTAAAACCATATGATATGGAGTATCTTACATTTTCAACCTCTTCAGTTTACGCTCGGCTCCATTGCGGGACAATTTCTGGAAGATGTCATATGCATGGGAGATAGAGCCTTTCAAGGTTCAGCTGCTACAACTCCCGGTGACGGCTCGAGGAAATGGTATACTGTCAAGCAGCCCAGGGGCAATGTCTCAGGGATGGAGAAATTTGTTTACTCCTGGCAGGCATCAAGTAGACTAGATTACAGGCAGGACCGTTGAGACACATCAACTTGAACAAGTGTCGAGAAACCATGGAATGTCCGATAATTTGCAGAAATTGTTTGATGGACAATTAAATTGAGTACAGCATTGCCCTAAGGATCCGTGGGCTGCAAGCTGAAGGAACAGAAGAATCCAGACCGTTAGCATAAAGGCAGCATGAAATGGGCAAATGGAGGGTGTGGCCACACCAATGAAACAAGTTTCAGGCCAAGCATTCTGTTCTGGGAGACCCAAGGTTTCGATGACTTGTCAAAATGTGAGACTGAGGTGAGCAAGAGATATTCACCACCTTCGAGTGACAGGAGCAGCCTACTTGGATGAAATCTACCCTCAAAATTTGAAGAAATACCCAGCCCTAAGTACTCAAGTCAGCAGAAGAAATTCATACCTTTAACGAAATTTTCAAGCTCTGACTAGCTCTGCATGCACTGCTCCAACCAAGGCCTTAACAATTTTGAGCACTTCATCACAAAGCTCACCAGTGAGCGAAGCTTAGATTCGTTGGCCAGGCATAAAGATATCCCGGTGGCCAAAATATCTTGGTTATTGTGCCTAACCATGGTGCTTGGAGCCCTCTTGGTCAAATAGGTACACATACTTCCACAGCCTTATGGAGTCTTTTAACTCAACCAAAATTTCGGCCAAACATCACCGTACCATTTTATTTTTCTCTCAAATTTTGGGCAATGATTCGCCTCATAAACACCCAGAGAGTTTGGGCGGCTCGCATCTCCTATTACCATGAATCTTGATACTTCTCACCTGTATCTGGCACAAAAAATCAACCAGTCTCCCACTCCTCCTAGGAATCTGTGTGTACCAGCTCTTTCCAATCACTCAATTATTTTATCTATTCTAGCTTGCACCTGTTTGATGGACGCAAAAGTGGCAATTAAGTTAAAGATCCGCTCAAGCTCGATAGAGCCAAATCTTGTTTGTGAGTCACTCAGACACCTAACTTTCTCCTGGAAACATCCATCGAGCTCCTGAGGCTTTGGGTCCACTGTTATAATGAAAATCTGAACATGAGAGATCTGAGTCTACATACTCCTTGCCGGTTGAACTCAATATCAAATCCAATAGGTGCAAGAATACCAGTGCAACAGACATACAAGATGTAGCAGCAAGTTTTTGGTTCTCAGGTGTTAGCATTTGGGGTTTGCCGGTGGAGAGCGGTAAGGTACAGAGGTACGGGCTGTCTGTCTGCCGTGGTAATTCAAGCTGTCTGTCGGACTTTTGACAGCAGGTTATATAGTTACAGTATCAGCATGGACTTCTTCACGTGTTTAACTACCTTCGGTACAGCTCTGTACATTGGAAACAAACACACCTTGTTTTTGGCTTGGATCTCGCGGCAGCCAGCAGCTCTGGTTTGGAGCTCAAGTTCTAACATCAGATAGCAGTGAATTCATCCTTAGAAAAGCAGTCATAGAGGGGATATATGCCCAGGGTCACAAAACGGTCCTGTCTGTCAGTTTCAAACCAGCATTTCTGCAACAAATATTTTGGTCCAGTGGAACTAACAAATCCAGAGGAGAAATCAGAGGGCACAACCAAAATCATATCAACATCCAACCACCAGCAGAATCAATTAAGCCATTCCAAGAACCATAGTAATATTTGTGGTTCACCCAAGATGCCCGACGAGAGGATTGAGTCTAGGTTGAATTAACCCTGAAGAGGATTGAAGGAAACATCACAGTAATCTGTTGTAGACAGACACAAATGCTCGTCCTCGTAATATCACATTACTCCCCACTCACAACCACCAGTAAACAGTCGCTTGCAGAGAAGGCAGCCTCCAAGTTCATAGTCCCATGTTAAGTTTGCTTGCCTCGGCCAACAGTGGTTCGGTAGAAACAAGTCAAGAGATTGTACTCAAACAATATTGGGTTTTTAACTAGTTCCAGGCCACAGATTGCTTGAAAACTTGGGATTGGAAGTCAGAATGGGCAGAAATTCGTCGTAACTTCACTCGAGATCAGAATATGCTATTCCAAATGCTCTACAAGTTCAAGCCGAATATAGGCTGAAGAGGTTGAATGTAAGATACTCTATAAATTATGTTTTTAGTAGTGTTTCATCCTACTTGGCTGGAAAACAAGGCAGTGTCAAACGAAAATGCAACGACATTCCCGAAATGGAAGTGGTTAATGTCTTGCGCGATTTGCAATTTCTGAGTTGGCTGTGGGCCTGCTGGTGCAGAATGAACTGGGACTCAAGTAAATGGATAATGGAACTCAAAAAATATATAGTACCTACTTCTCGGCTGAAGATAGCCACGGGATATCCCGACCGACATCTCTGCTCTGTGTCCAATCTGTGTCTGGGGTCCTATCACCCTAATGGGCCATTCCTCATTGCCAATCACGCCTGCTGAAGTTCCGACGCTGATTTACGAAGCTGTCCAGTCCCTGTTGCCATACAAATCAACACTTCAAGACCTGGATGGGGGACCTGACCTCGAGAACAATGTGAACACCGATGCGGAGGGCTCCAAGTTGCCAGAGTGGTTTCCATATCCAACATAGATGGTGGGGCCATTTTTAGATGCTGGATACCAGATAGCTTACAGTAAATTCCTAGATGTTCGGAATTCCTTCTTGATACTTTGGACAATTTGCCGAGGTTGTGCATTTCAAACTCACTCATGAGAGCATTCCCCTGGATTTTGAAGGAAGCAAAATGCATGAATGTTCCTTCATTTGATGCTCTACGCCAGGTTCAGAAATGAATCAGGTCTGAGACTGGGATTCTGAGTATTCTGTGCAAATCTCCGCTTGGGAATCTGTTCTTCATGAATGATCCCTGCACCATAATTGCTCAGGTGAGTCAGCTCTCAGCACGGTGATAAGACAGTAATTGGGCCATAGTTAGATACACATAATTTTGCATGTTTCTGATTGGGCTCATTGCTGAAACTGTTGTTTCTATGCAACAGTACTGGTTCCTGGTAGTTGTTGGGCGAACCACAGAGAAACAGGTGGATAGGGTTGGACACGGGTCAACCTGCGGGTACCAGAGCACCAACCCGTACCCATACCCGCATAATCCGTACCCAGTACGGGTCGGGTTCAAAACCCATACGGGTCTACCTGTGGGTGGTGAATTACCCGTGGGTTTGCAAATCGGTGTGCAGGTCACCTATTATTTGGGCGTTAAAATTGTCTCCTAAAACTCAGAATCTCAGCGCAAAAGAGGTGTCTGGATCGGAGACACACCCTCAATGAAGCTCTGCATCCAGCTTTATGAATTAACATTCAAAGTTGCTGCGACTAGTCAGTTTTTCGAAAAATAACAAAATAAAAGGTGTGTACAGTGTAACAATATGTTTTAGCTGCTACAAGTTGAGCTGCCCCTGTAGTACCATTATAATGTACCCTGGATTTTCCAGCAGTGCACATTAATATGTGCACTCTGCACCTCCTGGCCTGGGTGCACATTGTAATGTGCACCCTTCCCCTGCCATTCCCGGCATGCTACTGCCTGTTCCGGCATCAATGGCATGAGGTTTCCTTATTTGTACCTGCTTATACACCTTCTGTATTGGGCTACAGATTGATTGACAGGCAGGTGCTGTCAATCAACACTATAACAACAATTGATGGAAAGTTCCCAGGCATGTACATCAACTTTGCCATCATTTATCGCCAGCTTTGGGAATTTATTTTGTGTTTTGCGCAATAACCAGGGGGTCTCTTGGAAAACTGAAAATACAGCCAAATAGCCCTCAGCTGGCTCTACAACTTTGATTTTGAGACTATTTTTAGCCAACTGCCTTTTTTGGTCACTACGCTTTTAGCCCAAAAAGGAAATTCCAGCGTTTTCTGCCTCCCTAGCTCAATTCTTAACCATTTTGGATGATCTAACCACATAGACCTATATATTTGTGGTCTTCCAAGCCACCTGAAACACAGTAGAGCCTATTAGAGAATAATAATAGGGCGAAAATAGCGAAAGTCGTTAAATCACATTCTGATCAAGATATCTTGGGTATATACCCTTATAAATGACTCATAGATACACCACATTGTTTCTTTGGGCTGCAAAGACATTCCTCAGATAGGTGATCAGATGCTAATAATTAAAAACATCGCATTTTGGCTATACAAAGAAAATCTGTTTTGACCTTACTATGCACTCCTCCATCATGTGAGGCTTTCCCAAACACACCATTTGAATGTTTCTCATGTATATGGAATAGAAAAGCAAGTAATGCACACCTGGAACAGGGAACACTCCATGGTACAGGGTGATCTTCTTGTATGTGCTTGTTCACCATGTTCTGGATGCCACAGAGTCATAGACAATGTTCTGAAGACTTTTTCCAGTCTATCTGAGCTACATAAACAGTTCTGAATCAAAAAGAGCGCCCATACAGTGAGGGGAACTCCAAGAGTGTCTATTGTCACTTTTTGCCTATTTCATGAATAGGACACTATGGAGACCAGATAGGGCAAAATAAACGCCACAGATGAAATCAGACAGTCAAATACACCAGATTATGCTTTATTTGAAGCATTTTGGTCAAGTTTTGGCGAGATGGTGTTTTGAGCCATGGTGAGCATATAGTTCAAAAACTTGCCCTTGAACCCATATGCTCGGAAGCAGCATTCAACCAAAACTTAACCAAATCACTCGAGGTAAAGCATAATCTGATGTATTTTGACTGTTTGATTCCATTTCTGATGTTTATTTTGCACTATCTGGCCTACAAAATGCACTATTCATAAAACAAGCGAAAAGTGTCAAATCACACTGTTGAAGTTTGCTCTCAAATATCGTCACAATTTCTGATCCAGAACTGTTCTTAAGGCTCATTTAGACTAGTATTAAGTGTTTTACCAGTAGGTTTGACCCTATGGCATCCAGAACATGGTGAACAAGCACCCACAAGAAGATCACCCTGCACCATGGAGTGTTCCCTGTTCCAGGTGTGCATTACTTACTTTTCTATTCCATATACAAGAGAAACATCCAAATGGTGTGTTTGGGAAAGCCTCACATGATGGAGGAGTGCATAGTAAGGTCAAAACAGATTTTCTTTGTATAGCCAAAATGCGATGTTTTTAATTATTAGCATCTGATCACCTATCTGAGGAATGTCTTTGCAGCCCAAAGAAACAATGTGGTGTATCTATGAGTCATTTATAAGGGTATATACCCAAGATATCTTGATCAGAATGTGATTTAACGACTTTCGCTATTTTCGCCCTATTATTATTCTCTAATAGGCTCTACTGTGTTTCAGGTGGCTTGGAAGACCACAAATATATAGGTCTATGTGGTTAGATCATCCAAAATGGTTAAGAATTGAGCTAGGGAGGCAGAAAACGCTGGAATTTCCTTTTTGGGCTAAAAGCGTAGTGACCAAAAAAGGCAGTTGGCTAAAAATAGTCTCAAAATCAAAGTTGTAGAGCCAGCTGAGGGCTATTTGGCTGTATTTTCAGTTTTCCAAGAGACCCCCTGGTTATTGCGCAAAACACAAAATAAATTCCCAAAGCCGGCGATAAATGATGGCAAAGTTGATGTACATGCCTGGGAACTTTCCATCAATTGTTGTTATAGTGTTGATTGACAGCACCTGCCTGTCAATCAATCTGTAGCCCAATACAGAAGGTGTATAAGCAGGTACAAATAAGGAAACCTCATGCCATTGATGCCGGAACAGGCAGTAGCATGCCGGGAATGGCAGGGGAAGGGTGCACATTACAATGTGCACCCAGGCCAGGAGGTGCAGAGTGCACATATTAATGTGCACTGCTGGAAAATCCAGGGCACATTATAATGTAGCTACAGGCAGTGGTGACAAGTTGACTTAGACCTGGATATTTCCATGAAAGCTACCACCATTTCTTGATCAACTCAGGCCTCCAAATCACCTCAAGCTGGACCCTGCTGGACCCGTAAAGACCCGCAGGTTTGTGGGTCGGGTACACGGAAATGGCACGAGTGAGGAATGCCGACCCATACCCGTACCTGCAAATACCCATGGGCCAAACCCGTGGGTAGACCTGGTACCCGTGTCCAACCCTATGGGTGGCCATTCTAAGGAATTAGAATGTCCATTGGCAAGTCTCACCCTGAAACACTGTAAGGGAACGTGTAGCCGATTAACCAGTCAAAGAACTTTGTTCGACTTGTGTCCAACATCCACTTAAGCAACGGAAACAGGCCAAAGGAATGGGAGTTAGGCAATGTATTGTATTGTGTTGAGACATTAAGGGGATGCGCTGGGTCACAAGTGTTTCAGTTGCTAGAGTTGCCAGATTTCATCAGATGCGGATACACCGAAACAGGTGGTCGGCTATTTGAGGATCCAGATCACAAACTCTAAATGTGTTCTAAGGTTCTTTTTTTTATTTTTATTTTTTATTTTTTTTATTTGGGGAGTGATGAACGATGGGCAGCCTGATAGAATCAATCCCTGCCGTGCGCTTTTCCTCACAGTATCACCCGCTCAAGAGAAAAATTAGGAGTCCGCTAGAGAGATACTTGATGTACACCGGTGTCTGGCAGTGTGGGACTCATTTTCTCCCCAGTAGCAAGCTACCAGCTCCGTCCCGGAGGACAGAGAGGAGCGATACCCACTAAAACTCTAGACTCCCGGAAGGCTGCTTCCGGGAGATTTTTGCCGTCTTTTAGAACTTTCCTCCAAGTATTAAGGACCTTTTTGAAATTCAGGGCCCAACTTCCAAATTTTGTTTTGTCAGCAAGGCCCTGCTCGGGTGGATCGGCTCAGCAACCCATTCCAATCGGCCCAGGCTTCGGCTAACATAGCAACCAATCTCCCACATGGCTAACGCGTAGAGTCACATCTGTCACATAGCACAAATAACCATAAACTTATCTTTGACTTGGCCTTTGACATGTCTACGGCCATCCTCAACATGCCATGGCCAACGAAAACTCTCAGGACCCTCGACACCATGTAGATGATGTTGCCATAGCGCTGTGAGGTCTCCGAGCATGCTATGCACCGCTTGTCGCCTCATGGCCCCTGCGAACCATCTGCACGAGTGACGGGACGAGCTCGGACATACGCGGCGGATCTTCCATAACGGGATTCTACGTTACCGGAAGCAGCTTCCGAGCGAGACCAACGCTCTCCCCACCGTCCCAAAATGCCTTCTTGCCTCTCGAACTTGCTCCCACACCATCGTCAGCAGGATACAACGGTTCCCCGGCTTTAGACTCTCAGCTCCTTCCTACAACGCAAGGGCGGCAAGCGACCGTCCGTATACACATCTCCGACGATCAAGACCAATGCTCTCCTGGCCGACACGGACGACGTGCTTCACTGATAATCATCGACACGATACAACCGGTCCCCTCCTGTGGCAGAACGTGTGGGCGACCTCTCCTGTTGCCGTTTCCAGACGACCTCTCGCGCCGGGCGGACCTTGCCCGTGCCTGACACCGATCCAGCGGACGAGGCAGAACTTATCCTGACACTGCCTTCTCCCCCGCTTCACACGACGCATCGACTAGCCGAGGGAGACCGCTTGACTCTCCCTCCTCCTGAACGCTCGAGCACCTTCCGATGCGACCACCAGGCTGTGCCTGAAGCTCTGATCGTGTTCTGAGGTTTCTTGGCTTCACTATGCCCTTCCCACACCCAAAGACGATCGGTCTCCTCGACAGAGGTGGTCAGCCTCCTGCCATATATACACCCCGAAACACCTCATGACGTCCCCCGCCCCCTGAAAATACCTGTGACCCACATGGCACTTCTGGGAACGTGGGAAGTCGTCCAGGAGGTATAAAAGGGAGCACATTTAGTAGGAGTAGTCAGTAGATCCCGGCCTGCAGCAGTAGCTTTTTAGGGCGTTTTCCCCCACTTTCTATACCACTCTCACTCAATCTAAAGGGGTACTCCCAGCCTTCCCGACCTCGTCTGTGCGACATCCATCGTACCTCCAGCGCTGGTTCTAAGGGGAAGAGTGCATCAAGGAAAGCAGGCAGGGTAACGCATTTAGGGTTCTGGTACACCCGTACAGGGAACCAGGTTAGTACATTTTCTCTCTCTCTCCGTTCGGCTGACGGCAGGTCCGCCACACTCGCTCGTACACAGGAGACGAACGGTCTCCACGAATCACCGTTCACACACACATACACATATACATCACACACACACACCGGATTCGTACAACCGACCTTCCTTGCTATCATTCGACTATACTTTCCCCTCTAGAGGACGAACACAGTCAAATTCGAATCATATACATTTCGATACTGACACTGCGGTCCTTATCACAGCGCGTCACAAGGCCAAAAGAAGCAAGAGCTCAAGCAGCGCCGCAGACGGCTATTGGTCACGTTGAAACGGTGCACTTCTTATATGACTAGGAATAGCTAATTGATAGGTGTTGCGAACAAATACCCAAAACAACCAACCACAACCAATCTACTTCCAAAGATCCAAGTGCTTCTCTTTGTGAGTTCGGGTGTGGGCTGTAGTATGCGACCAGCAGGTTTGAACAAACACAAGTTTGATTTATAGGCTTCTAACAACACACTCTACAACGTACTAGCAATATGCAACCGCCAACAACAACACTGCTAGGAACCTAGGGATGGTCCGGGGGTGTGTTTATATGGGGTGGATACAAGATGGCTGGACCGCTAGGTCAAGAACACCAGGGCAGAGGTTTGTAGGTTTGTGAAAATCCTCACCTTAGGCAACCTAAGGACTACTGAGGCTAACTCCAAATGACTCTATGTCTCAAACGGCAAGGCAAGTTGGGGTTTTCCCAGAAGAGTCCTTGAACCGTCGACCTATTCCTTAACCAAGAACAGGAACCTTTCCGCTTTTATCGGCACTAGCTCACTACAAGTGTCCAGCTAGCGACCCAACACACTACGACAGAGCTTCCGTCTATATCAGGGTGAAGGCGAACTAACTGACAAGTTATAGCCAAACTAGAGGTGGGGGCACCTAGTCCGTCTTCTTCTTAGTGGGCTCAAGTCAACACACAATCCACCTAGCAAGTGGTCCAACACACTACGGCAGAGCTTTCGTCTTGTCGGGGTGAAGGCAAAGTCACTAGCGCAAACTGCAGCTGGGTCTCGAAGAGAACACCCTTGTTTTATATGTGGAGGTCTAGGACCAACAACACGAAATCCTCAACTTAGTCACTCGATGTTTCCAGAGTCCACAGTCTACTGATTTCCATATAAAGACTACTACAAGTGAAGTTCGGTATCAACCTCCACTAGCCGCCTGAGAGCACCAGCACCAGCTTTGTCCAAAGTCTGGGGTGTAATGTTCTTAGACCCTAGTCTGCTCTGCGCTCCCTTTTATACTACTAGGCTCAAGATACATGTGAAAAGCGAGCTGAATAATACAATAAGCAATATTAGATGATGAGAAATACTGTCAGCCAATGAGACGACTGCCGTTTGGTTTTGGGACTGGTTTGGTATACGCCAGGTCAGCCTCGCTGACCAGCTAGTGTTCAACCGTGGGTATATCAACTGATCCTCAGCCCTCCGTCTATGCCAAGCACCACTTCTGAACCAACCGGCGAAGTAACCGGTGGTCTAGGTCATCTCTACTCTGTCAGAGCGTCGATCTATTACATCTAGGTGGCGCAGTGTTGCGACCGACATCAAATGGTCATAGTTCGTTGGTCAGGACGTCGATCAGCCCTCCGGTCATCGGTACAGACTGTACGATTGTCCCTAGCTCCGTTTCAATAGCCTGCTTGCTATTCCGTTGCCCTAGCTGCCCAGATCGGGCACTAGCCTCGTGTTGCTTCATCTCTTATGTCGTGTTATGTCTTTGTCAAAGCCCTAGCCGGTCGCTAGTCGGGTTGTTCCGCCTATCGCCGTCTAGTCTCTTATCTAGAGATTAGATAGTATCACTGGATCTCGCGCCGAGCTCCCTAGCTCAAGGTGCGGGCCCCTAGTTGCACTTCCATCGTAGAAATCCGTCTGCTAGACCATCGCTAGCTCCTTCGCAAGCCATCTCTGGACTACTAGAGTCTCCTAGGTCATGTCTCATGAATGTATAGGCAGTGGTTTAATCCCTGGTTGTTTGTACACTCAACTAGCAGCTAGCACGTCACACTAGTGTAGCCTCGTGCTACAGTCAGCAGTTAGGGCTCGCTCTGACTCTCCTTTATATCACCTAACAAGTGGTCTGTGTACTAGCTAGGATGCTAGTAACAACAGAAGTGCTAGTTGCTTCCCGTTGTATAAATACTGGTCATAGGAAATCGCAAAAATAGCCCTAGATGCCGCGCATTTATGTTACGCCGTTTCAACGTCCTTGCTTTACACAGTGGTAGTGTTCACTGCTACGCTACACCTTGATCTCCCAGATCCTATTGCCATGCACACATCCATGCTCACTGGACAGCTGTAGCTCAATGAGCTCATCCAGGGGCACGATGGCCGCTTCAAGGACCAGCTTGGCATCGTGTAGCACGTTTTCTTTCAGCTCTCCTTTGAATTGGAGACTTTCTGGGGTCTCAGGAGTACCAAATATGTTACTGCAGACGAAAAATTCTTCATTTTGCACGTACTGGGTGCAGTACGCATGTTTTGCAGGAGCGCTTCCAACGCAGTGCGGAGACCATTCAAATGTACGTGCACTCACATGCCCATTGATCAGATCTAATGTCTTCTACCTGGCAGCTCTGTTTATTCCACTCTCGGGTGTCTTGTCAGGCCATCTTATTCCAAACATCTCCATCTTCCTTCAAATGACACCCCACCTGAAATCAAAAAGGAACCCAAATTTTACCCATACTTTCGCAATTGCCACGGTGCGATCGATGGGTCGCACTTCCATGCTTGGGTTCTATCCGAGGCAATGGCTCGTTATCGAAATCGGAAGGGTTTTATCAGCCAAAATGTGTTGGCAGCCTGCAACTTTGTGTTGCTTTTTGTTTATATTCTCAGCGGATGGGAGGGCAGTGCGTCGGACTCGCAAATCTTCAATTATGCACGTGAGCGCGACTTTGCTGTCCCTCGGGGTATGTATTACCTCGCTGACGCCGGATTCCCTCTCTGTGATGTCTTGATGACCCTGTATCATGGTGTGAGATACCATCTCAAAGAATGGGGGACTTCGAAACGGCGGTAAGATTGTTTGCACCTCAACTAATTTTACCCTCATTTTTTTGTTCTCCAGGCCTCGCAATGCAAAAGAGCTCTTCAATCTCCGCCATACACAGCTACGCAACATTGTTGAACACATTTTAAATTTTTTGGGATTGTCAAGCGGCGCTGGTCCTTATTCATGCGTGCTCAGGAGTACCCGATTGAGACACAGGCTAGGTTTGTCTGCGCGATCGGGGTGTTGCACAACTTCATCCATATTCACAATGTGGGTGATGATGCGCAGGATCTCATCACTGATCCTCCTCACTTGGCCACACCGCTGCACCGTGAGGACTCCCTGCGGGATTTTGTTGGTGATGAGCCCCGTGAAATATCTGCAGAGGAGCTCGGCATGGATATTTCAGCAGAAGAGCGTGATTGGGCTTCTGATCGTAGGGATCGTATTGCGGAGCAGATGTGGCAGGACTATTTGAGGTGCTTGGCCGAACATGGTGAGCAGCCAGAGGCTGAGCTTGTTGTTTAATCGTACAGATCATATTTTATTTTGGCTTATCCATACGAGAAGAACACCGAAGACAATTTTAATACGAAGGTAGGTATTTATGGCACAAGTGGGATGTAAGTAATAATATGAAGGTAGGTATTTACGTGCGATATAAGTAACTATGTGGGATGTAAGTAAAATTAAAGAACACCCTTGCATTGCGCAGCCTCAACAGACCCCCGGACATATGCGGTTCGTGTCGACTTCTTCTTCAAAGCTGTGTATGTCTGTGCGACAGCAGAGTCCAGTGTAAAAAGGTGCATGATAGCAGAGTCCAGTGTAAAAAGGCGCATGATAGCGGTGGACTCTTCGTGTACTTAATCCGCTTAAGCTGGCTAAACTGCTCAAGCACCATCACTGCAAATGCAAAGACCACTCAAGCTAACTGCAAGTGACTGCTTAAGCAACACCAAAGCACGAAGTCGTTCAAGCAACCCGGACACCGAAGCAGGTGCTGGGTTAGGTGATATCACACAACTCACCAAAGCCATATGCGGTTCAAGATGTAATATATCAACTCCAAAACACTATAATCCTTGTGCAAGTTCAGGGTTCCAATCCAGTATAGATTGTGGCAATTTGAACCTTAGTTCTCTTTTAACAAATGCAAAGACTTAAAGGTCTACAAGGTGTATTGATAAATTGCTCGAGTCTGTTCTAGGCGCAATTGCGGATAGTCAGACGAGATTTTATGTTCAACAATTTGTATAGTTTGGGTCAAAATTTGGTGGATTTAATCTGAGGCAAAACACAAGTGATTCTGATAGTATTCCAAGCCCAAATAGTATCCGCGGTTGCTAACTCTTTCGAGATTAAGCACCCATTGTTAGTCCAATTTGTTTCCTTATAATCCACGCATCTGTTGCCGTTTATCCAATATGTCCATGCGC
Organism: Mycena olivaceomarginata; assembly: GCA_029378375.1. Taxonomy (NCBI): domain Eukaryota; kingdom Fungi; phylum Basidiomycota; class Agaricomycetes; order Agaricales; family Mycenaceae; genus Mycena; species Mycena olivaceomarginata. The sequence continues at coordinate 109,940 of JARKIC010001181.1, forward strand.
CGTTGAAACGGTGACTATGGGGCTAGCGGTGAAATAACCACAAACTAAACCTTGTAAATGAATACGCGGTTCAATAAATGTGACTACAACAACTCAAACACTATAATCCTCGTGCAAGTTTGGGGTTCCAATCCAGTATAGATTGTGGCAATTTGAACTTTAATTCTCTTTTGAGAAGTAAGACTTTATAGGTCCACAAGTCATATAGATAAATTGCTCGAATCTGTTCTAGGCGCAATCACGGATAGACAGACAAGATTTTATGTTCAACGGTTTTATGTGATGTGGGTCTAGGTTTGGAGGTAGTACTCCGATGCAAAACGCAAGTGATTCTTATGAATCCCGATTCCAAATAGTATCCGCGATTGCTAATCCTTGCGAGATTACAACCAATTGTCAAGTGCGATCTGTTTCCTTATATTCCACGTGTCCGTTCCGTTTATCAAATATGTCCACGTGCTGTTTATAAAGATCCAAATCCAACACAGATAATATTCAAACAGGGAAAACAAACGAAACTTGGTATAGCTTCTGGGTGTCTCCAAATGAATGCCTACTCGATTGGTTAAGCGTGAGGTCTGGTAACTTCGCGTCCAACAGGTGGGGTGAGATTCACTGGTGTTCCTCCCATAACCATCCAATTAAATACTTTACAGGATTCTAAATATAAACGAGACAGATACAAACGTGAGACAGGGTTCAGGGTATATGACTAGTGGTATGGCAGCTAGCCGACGAGCTCCTGTCAGATATCAAGTGATTAGTAAAACAGAACAGATTGATGAGGAACATCGACGAGCTGAGCTTAGCGATGAGTCAAGATCTACATCGCTTAGAACAATCATGATGGGATATTGTTGATATGTCAACTTTTAGCCGATTTCCTCGTCAGCCCATTGTTACCCTCCTTGGCAACCATTCACTTCAATTGGTCCCGCTTCAACCCTCTTAAATGATTTGTCTGAAAACCGCAACAGCCGTCGCTTCCTAGTACCCGAGTATGGTTTCTTAGTCAATGGGTGGATCATCCAAGTTTAACCATCTCTTGGCAGTCCTGAAGACGTCAGATGATGTCCAACAACAGTCCTCCTAGTTCAGAAAGATAATCCCTTGTAATACACCCTTAGTCAGGGATATGCAGTAGCCCCAATCCGTTTCCAAGATGGTAAGGCACTTTCTGTGATTGCTCCATTAGCGGCTTCTCATGTCAACCCTTTACCAGGATCATTGTCCAGCACCTTTCTAATGGTTCGAGACACATTATATCCCTTTTAGCTAACTGCCCAGGCCAGCATTAGCCCTTGTGAGATGACATCGTAATGTAGCGTAACACATTATAGTATGTTGCAACTTGAGCGATTTTGAATAAATGCCTGGGTGCCCCAATACCAGGTCTGTCATCGGAATACTGCTGCACAGGAAATCAAAAGATGCTTTCACATGGCAGACAATATTTGCATGCCAGAGGAGGAAGTTGGCGCATATTGCGGTACAAAAGTAGTGTTGAAATTGTACTTGTAACTTGTATATGGCTCAGGTGACTGGAATCAAGTGATACTACTTTTTATTCAATGCTCCGCAATAACTACAGGCTGTGCAGAAAATCCCTTGAAAAACCCTGACTTCATCGACTTGAGTCGACCTGAGTCGACTTCAAGTCCACTTGATGGGATCAAGTTGAGCCGAGTTGAGTCGAGTGCACCCCGAAGTCGACTTTTTAAGTCGTGACTCAACTCTTGGAGTTTTGACAACATTAATGTCGACATGGAAGGGTAGAAGAGCAACATACTTGTGCAGCCACTGTTAATCCCAGAATTCAATGTGTGCAGCTGAGAATCAGAGACACCAGTCCTCACCTCAATGGTTGAACAGATGTCTCTGCTTATGACAGTATATGTCTGCATGCATCTGGATCTGCCACCTCCACTAGTGAGGCAAAAGATTTGACCAATTTGAAGATCTACCAAAACAACTCTGTAAAAATTGACATGAAAGGGTGGAAGGGAAACATACTAGTGCAACCACTGTTTATCGCCAGATTCAGTGCATGCAGCTGATCATCGGAGATTGTCTCCCCTTACAACAGTAGATGTCTACACACATCCGCCACTAGAAGTGGTGCTAGAAGATGTGGACGTGGACGTGGGTGTGGACATGGGTGTAGAGGTGTGACCAGAAGGCGCAGTTGAGGAGAAGCCCAGGTATACCAGTTTCACACGTGATCAACCCCTCGCAGGCCTGACCAGGGGCAGGACTGCCGTTGCATGTCCAAGAGGACTAGATAAAGAAAGGCAATGAGGCAGGTAAGGCTATGAGCAATGTTGTAGGCCTACAGATTGCTGCTGGGGAACTCCAATGACCTGATAAGGATCCACACCAAGACATTTGGCTATACTGACAAGCTGGAAAATGTAAATGAAGGTATTTGACCCAACGAGGTTGAATTACATTATAACCCTTGTTCTTGGAAAGTTTGATAGCGAAAGGTACAAGCATGTCGGCCATTCCCACTGGTGGAAAATCGCTTTGGGAAATTGGCTGAGAATATCAAGTTGGAGAAACTCGCCTTCGGTTTCATGCTCCAAAATCAGGGCATTTTAGACCTTTATGTTGACAACATCATTATACAGTGCCTCTGACTGAGCTGTGTTATTCATCTGCATCACCAGTGTCCCAGTCCCATGGCACGAGACTCTATCCCCGGGCAGCCGTGATCAATTGGATGTTGCTGTTGTAGCTTCTGTATGGTGGGTGCATGAACACCAGCTTGATGCCAAGGATGTGCAAGAAGGCCTCCTTCATGCGGAACATCATGTCCTGAATCTGTGCCATCGAGAGAGTGGTGAGACCAAGTGTGACTCCCGATCTGGTGGCCAGCAGCATACACATACTTGACATCCGAAATGTGATCGGTGTCGTAAATGCAGTCCCAGTTGTTGCCATTCATGAAGAAGGTTGCTTTGGCACTGGCAGCAGTGAATTGGTCCGAGGTAGATGTATGGACCTGAATATTGTTCAGGAAGAAAGCATTGAAAAATCCCAAAAGAATACCATCATCCTGCGAAAAAATTAGCGTAAATCAAGGATGAGAAATGAGAGCATATGAAGGTAAGAGCGATGTTGTTTGCGTTGATGCAGGCCGTATAGACTTGGGGGGGTAGCACAATGCTCCTGTGAAAACAAGTTATAGAAGGGATAGCACCTGACTTCAATGAATGCACCAAATTGGGATGGCCCCAGACGGCTGAAGCGGTCAAAAGGGTGGACAGCACTTGACCTATGCACATCACTATTGGAAGATGGGAGAGGGTTAGGTCTGAGGTTCACGGAACACAAGTGACTTGATTATAGTTGCATTTAAAGTGCTTTCTCAAGAATAAGTCCCACCACCAAATCCATCAGCAAAAAGACACCAGTGTCACTGTACCTGTATGGTTGTAATAGTGGGCCATAATTATTTGGTGCACACGTCTACATTTTCTTACACCACCTTGCACAATTTCACAAAAATATTCACCATCTCAGGCTCACATGGCCGCGAAGCTCACCGCTCCAAAAATCCACTCACTAGAAACCCTCACCCCACTGTTGCACAAAATTCACACCTCACATTTGTAGCGTGAAAGAAAAAAAAACATCACCCTGAAACAAAAATAAGAATTTGTGCTGCCTACATCCAACCCGTTTTTTTCACTCCACTGAGCGGGGCACAAAAATTCACCAGTGAAAAGCTGAAGTCAGTTTAAGGCCAAGAGTTACCTTTCAAATCGATTCCAGAGGAATGCCGCAGAGAGTCAATCATAAAAATGGAAGTACAACCAGGTACATAAGACAGAGTCAAGCTTTCAATGCCAAATATTGGTATGTTCTTTCGTGTTTTTTTTCAATGCTTTTCTGAATATGAACAAGCGGTTCCTGGACCTTCGTGGCCCAGGACCTTCTTCTGCTAGCAGTCAACAGGCAAGATGATTTCGACATTGCCTTAAGCTTGGGAGAACACCCTTTAACTGAGTGAAATTGAGTTGACCTGCATTGAACTGAGTTGAGGGAACCATCGGGGAATCCATGGGGAGTTGTAAGTTTATCTGTGATGGATGGTGATTGTGTGGACCAGCGGCAGGTATTCCGAATGGGAATTGAGGTGTCGGCATCAGGAGCCAGAATGATAAATTAAAAGCGGAGTTCAAAAAGGCTTCAGATGGACAGAATGGATAATTTTATAAAGAGGGTGATACTTTATCCTTCACTCTTCATGTGCAATCTACAGCCTTGCCTTCAAGTGCCCTCAACTTGACTTCCAAGTATCTATGTCAGTAGGTCCACCATAACATTTGCAGTCCATCTAAACAGTTAATTTATGATTTGACCTGGCCACTTCAATCCTTACTTTCTTTTCATCTAATGGCTCCAGAAGCCACCGACATCCAGCCATTGAACCCTAGGTGTCATGAATCGTCTTTTCATTTTACTTCTGGAACCTGAACAACCTGAACAACCCGATCATTGATCAGATCAAATATCTGATCAATCAAACTAGGAATACCCTTGCGGGATCCCAAACAGTTTCAATTGGTTCTCCAACTATCTGTAAGGAGTCATACCAGCCTTCCTGAGTGGTATTTACCACAAAGGATTAAGAAACAATCATTAGGGCACACAGATATCCGGCCTCTAGTCGTTTTCTTTTCAAGGCTTTGACCGTCAAGGAGAGGGTCTACACCACAATTCTGAGGACGAGTGCCTTATCCTCAATTTCATGCTTGATTACCCGGAGTGAGGATCAATCTGTCCTCACACTATCGGGTTACCGATTGACTCCTTTACGCTCATATACCCCAGCATTTACTTTGCATTTATCTTGTCCATTGTCCTTGGACACTGTACCTTAATTACAACCCTAGAGACTTTAATATATAAGCTGTAGTTATTTCTCTGTACTTTACACTATTCTAGTCTAAACTCCAGGCTTATTTGTTGGAACTCTTTATACTTCAGTCACCCTCGTCATCTCAGAACCCGGAATCTGCTCTCTGCTGACAAAAGAATAGTGTCTCTACACAGTGTACCCAACTGGATGTAATATGATGAGCGAAGGATTTGTGCTCCCCTCGATGGAAAGCTTTGGTGTCCTGAGCAGCGATGAGAGGGCGGAAGTCTCCTAAAAGGAAGCACAGACAGACTAAACCCAATTAGGCATGTCTTCACTAGGAGATTAAACACTTTTCCTACCCAGTCCCCCTGAACTCGCTGGTTTTCTCTTGCAGGTTTGGTCTCGGTCACAGATGCGATCTGCATCTGATTTCACCTGCCCTCTGTAAATCACCAGACCTCCATGCAATTGCGCTTTCCAACCACACACAAATGCATGATCACACAAAAGCATAAAATCCCCCCTTTTCCTTGTGCCCAGCATCTCATTCCAACTCCAATAGGGTTTGTGCTCGCAGAGGACCTAGAGCAAACCTAGAGCACCACGGATTACGTCCATCACCTCTGGATCGTCTTGGCGTGGGATTCTGGATCTGCAAGAAGCTGAAAGACCCACTGAATTATTTCATTCGATTCAATTCAACAGTCACGCATCACGGACCCTATCTGTTGATGTCAAATATTGGTCGATATCACGCATCACGAAGGCTTTTGTCAAACCTCCAAGCCATCACGGGTATCCTCCCCCCCCCCCTCCCCTAGAGCACAAAATTTCCGTAAGATTGTCGAAATTTTGGAGGGTGTCACGCGAAAATTCGGCCGTTGTCAAAATATTGAATAGGTAAATCTGGTCACGCGTCACCCCCCCTGTCGATTGAATGAAATAAGTAATTCAGTATTTCCAGAAGCAGCAGCGCGCTGTGTGCAGGGACTATCAAATGTCTATCGCGACACTTGCACTTTCAAATGGCAGTTGAACATTCTTCTACCCCTGGGCGGCTGGTTTTGCCGGCAGCACAGTCTACCTATATCAATTTGCTATGCCCAGACTTGGCGCTCGCGGCGCTGGGATGGAATCTCTACTAACAACCTTCCACCAGGCCAGGAACCAAGTGTCATCTTGGATTCGACCCCATGATCAAACTATCTTAACGCACCAGACACTTTGAGACCGCGGTTCCCAGGATTCGTCTCCGCTTTGACAGCTGCGAAGAATCAGTATCTCTCCCTCCTTGCTTCTGTGTCCAGCGTCTGCTACGTTGTCTGCGTGCCCTCAGACAAGCTTTTGATTTGAAGTTAGCCCCGATTGTCGCTGCGGTACGTCTCTTCGTTATAAGATGCTACTCTCTCAATCAAGCAAACGGGAATGAATCTCTGCCAGATCATGAAATCCTTTGCTACAATAGTGGCTTTGCTTTCCCTTGCATCTCTTGGAGCATCCTCCGCTACCCCATGTCCGTATATTCTCCCTCGTACCTCCCAAACACTACTAATTAATCGATACCTTTCCCAATTCCACCCAGCCTCAGGCTCCGTGTCCTCATGCAAAGCCAGCGATCAGGTGCTTGTTGAAACTCGCAATGTCACGGCTGCTGGACATGAAATCCAAATCTCGACGAAAGCCTGCTCAGCTGACGTCCTGGCCTCGCATTCTCTCGCCAAGAGACAGGTGTTCGACGCATGTGGCTCGGGCGGTGTGTAGGTTTCATCCCGGCCAGGGAGTCATGTGAGGACAAGAACTGGTTTTGAGCTCAAATCGTAATAATCAGGAACTACAACATTCACATGTGTGACAAACCAAGGTGCAGGGCCACTCGAAGCCGACTGTGTTGCGCTTGAAAATGCCCTCCCAGCCTTTGCTGCGACACAAAGCAGTATGTATTGACCTTTCGCTTCCCCGTTTCGTCATGCATGTTTCCTCGTCTTGATAATCTTCAGACCCCTTCTCATTCACAGTTCTGCCCCAGTTCGTTCAAGAGTTCACACTGGGAACGTGTCTGTGGGCGTGGATTAACACCAACCCGATCGGTGGGGCCATTTTTGCAGTACTGCTACGTCGGAGTGGTGCGTATCTCCCTTTCTCTCCATGTAATTCCATGCCAGAGATGCTGTATAACACACACACGTAGGAGGCCAACGGTATAACCCTCGATGGAATTGCATCTTCCCCGGCGACACTGCCGGTATCGCGATTCCGAGCAACCCCCAACTGAACCCCGTCGTTTTGGCATGGGCTTTCAAGTAAGTCTATTTGAAATCTTTCCTAGAAAATACCATGCTAATATTGAGCTTCCCACTGCGTATAGGGTTCTCCATTCCTAGATATTCTCTCTCTCATTCGCAGGAGATCACATCGGTTGGACTTTTCTGCTTACTCAATATCATTACCTTTCTATTGTCCTTCCTCTTTAAATCGACTCCGTGTGTGTGTGTGTGTCAAATCCCAATCGTGTCATCGCTTGTAGGGCTTTTCACCGTACGTACCGTATACGGTACGGAGAGTGGGACCCTCGCACAGTACAGATACAGCTACGGTACGGCAATTTCGTGAAATTCCGTCCATAATACGGTACGGCACGGCTCAAGGTGACAGCTGTCAATTTTGTCCAGTTCCCGGCTGTGACATGACAGAAATCATGTCGGCTGACTGCAGGAAGTCTTGCCTTGCCATCAGCAAAGCCATCTTGAGGTTCAGGGCTGTCCACGGCACCCAGAAATTTAGTGCTCGATGCCGGTTTGTGGCTTAGATTACCTATTATGGCAGCGATTGACGTGGGAAATCTCGCTTAACGCTACGGCGTATTACGGCCGTAACACCGTATATGGTACGGGAAAATACGGACTATCCAGAGGGCTTACGGTACGTGAAAAATCCGTACCGTACCGTACGTAACCGTATGCCTACGGCTGTGGTGAAGAGCCCTAATCGCTTGCCAAATTCACGAGGCCTATTACTGCGGCGGGATTGACAGTGCCTGGGCTTGCAGTCTGTGATAGACCGATTTTTGCGTTCAGTTTTCATGCAGATCGACGGGACAGCACCCATCGCAAGAGGTGCCCAGAAGAGGTGCCAACAGAGCAAGAGGTGAAAACAGGCAGGACTTGACAAAGGGCATATATACGGGGAAGGACAAACTTCAATCTGACTTCAAGTTGAAATGCGAACACTAGGTGCGCTCACTGTGCCAGAAGTGGGGTCACCTGTAAGGCACAGTTTGCTTTCGCCGCCGGAGGGGCGAATCTGTATATGTAGCGGGACAACACCAGGACTATTAGACTGGATCTTAGAGAAGGAGGTGATGCGTACCTTAAATTTCTTCTGAAAGATACCTTCTTCTCCGACCTGCTCTCCCCCTCTATCTTTACCTGCCACCTCCAAATTGTATTATTATCATGGTGGAGTGTGTCGAGCGAAGACCGCTCAAATGTCCCCACACTTGCGCCCTGCAGAGAGACAAACATCAAGTGGCTGCTAAAATCAAAGGAATCGATCGGTGGCCAACCTTCACCTCGGGACGCGGCGCCACCATCAGGTAGGTGACATCTTTCTTGACCCAGCTAAAAGTGAAACAGCCTGGACGACCACTACTGATGATTTAGGCCCCCTGCATGTACCCCTGTTGCGGTTCGGTGATTTCAGCGAAAAATATAACTAGGAACTGAACAACTGACAAAGACCATTGGATCGAAATCAGTAACATATACCACGCCGTTATTTGAATAAAAAACCGGTAGAATTCCCGTAGGGGGCAGGTCTAATACAGTTATTTTTGAATTTCATGATCATTGAATGGTACTGTAAATGAGGCGTATATCACTGGGATCTACGAATGCCTATAAATTTCCTAAGGGCCGCGCTCCGGAATTAAACACAACCACTCACCGAAGCACTCGAAATGAGGGCAAGGAAGACAGCGGTGAAGAGCATGACGCCAGAGATGTACTGTGAGTTGGGATGTTGATTTCTGTAGTACAGCAGAGGAAGGTTTTATACCGTCAGAGGGCCGATGAGGAACCGACCTACGCTTGCAGTTTTCTCGTGCTTGAATGGAAACCTCAAGGCTCCCGTCGAGATAGGATCTTTTCTCGCCCGAAGACCGAGGACCGACTTCTTGGTATCCGTGGCGTCTCAGTTTAGGACGACAGAATCGCGATGAAAGCAAACGAAGTGTGTTCGCCTGTTACTTGCACCTCGGAGGCGACTCGATCTTGCACTTCGGTAGCGAATCGGTGAATCTCAACAGTCAGGGAAATCGATACTTTCGCGCGGTGATTATGGACGGAGTCCTCTTTGGCTGCAGTGTGTACGATGGGAAACCAGCCTCGGATAGAATAGCATAAAACTGTCCTATGTATTAGCATGGTATCAAATGATGAACGACAACTGGCCCCATCGTTCGTTGACCCTCGGTGGCGAGGTTCAGAAAGCAATCCTTTCCCGGAAAATAATCGTATAGAACGATATTCGGCCAGCATCACATCCAGTGAGGAACAACCGAACTTTGTTGTCGTTGTGATAGCGAGATTCCGAGGCTCAGTTAAAGTCCAACGATGAGAACATGTCACCCAGGGTTGAATAGCCGCGCTCGAAGACTTGTGCACGGCATATTTTCTGACAAATGTGAGAGGTTGCCTTTGAATTTTATTGCAGCACTGAGCACCTTGACCAAGAGCAAGCATGAATCCGCGACGCCTCCTGGCCGGGGTGCAGTCTGGCTCCGAGCTCGCAGGCGAAAAACGGAAACCTCAACCGCGGGGTGGCATCGGATCCAGCATGCATTGATCGATCCTCTTCGCACGAAAAGGCTGGTCGGAGGATCTGGCGGCAAAGACGAGCTGCTAGCACATGGCGCTCCAAGCGCTCGAAGTCAATTTGAGGAATGAACATTGCTATGGGTAAAGTGCCCAGCGCTTAGTCTTGAACGGGTTGACGTTGGTAGAAGGCACGAGCAAGGACGGGATAAGGAGGCAGAACGCTGTCAGCGTCCGATGTCGCGAGCAAATTTAAGGCAAGTCTGCGTCGGCTTCATCGGCCGACCAATCGGTCTGCCAAGACATGAACGCGACGATAAACGCAAGTTACATATGTACACTCCATACATGGACAAAAGACCAAAGAATGAGACCGTAGACGAAGGCGGGGAGCGGATGCTGTTGTACAAGGATGTGTAATCAAGCGAGACGAGGGATATAAGACACGGCAGAGGATATAGGAGACAAGCGAGATGTAACCAGGCATACAGCGATGTATGTAGATGCGCGAGATCATGACCATGTAGAAAAAACAGCCAAACTGTACGGGAGACGATGTAGGAGGAAGAGCGAGAGAGGTGTAAACGGTATAGTCCGGGATGAAGATACAGATACAAGTACATTTTTTGGCCAATTGGTTGGTCGGTTTGGGTCGAGGGTGGCGTTAGCGCCGCCGGCGCCGTGCGCATAGACAGCGCGCGCTGGCCTCGGGTGATAAATAGCACAGTCGGCGTCTGAGAGCCGAGAGGAGAGAGGAAATATGCATATCTAGGAGCCGGTGGTGGTACAATTGCGTCGGATTCAGGGTGCTCTGGGTTTCTGCAGATTGTTCTTTTTCGTATGGAGACTTGGATGGCGAATGTGTGGGCCCTGGTAGCGGTGAGGGTAGACGATGGGAGACCCAACGCGGGAAATGGTGTGAGGAAAGCCAAGTCTTTTATCCTTTTCTTGTACATCGCAGGTGGCGCGTCTTCTTGTTCTTCTTCGTCTTCTTCAGATTCTTGCTGGTCTCCCCCTCCCCCCCTCCTCAAGCTCTCCCCCTCCCTCCCCTCCTTGCCCTCTAGACAGTAGACTTGTCATTTTACACTTCGAAGCTGTTGGCGCCCTGCAGCGATGCCATCCAGATACGCGTCTTGTACAGCCTAGCAACGTGCAGCGAGAGTGCGGAGCGGGACAAGTAACGCAAATCGAAGTAGCGACCCCGAAGAGAAGAGAAGAAGAATTAAAATTAAAATCAGCTCAAGCCCACTTCTCGAAGGAAAAGACGCACCGGAACAGCTCGCGCACGAGCTCACGGAAGTCGATGCGCTTCTCCGCGACGAAGTAGAACGTGAGCTTGCGGCGGTCCCTGTGGGCGGGTTAGCGGTTTTCCAATAAGGAAATGACAAAAATGCAAGGATACAGATGCAGACAGGGAGGCGCAAGTCGTCGGACGGGGGGAACGAGAAAAGAGAAACGGACGTACCACTGATACTCCGCATCGACGACCTCCATCGGCAGCTTCTTCGCGCGCACCTTCGTCTGGCACAGCGCGAGCGCCTTGAGCTCGTCCTGCATCTTTGCGACGAGGAGCCTGCGGGGTGCGTTAGCGTCGGTTCGGTTCGGTGGATGGCCGAGGAAGAGAAAGAGGATAGTGGGGATGGAGGAGGGAGGCAGGAGGGGAAGCGAAAGCGAGTGCGAGTAAGCAGTCCAATGACGCCGAGGCGCGGGCGAGACGAGGAGAATGACAGATGCACCCCGCACGCCTGCTCGGCAATGGAAACGACTGGTGCCCCACTCCGAGCACGAGCACAAAGCTCCACACTACGAGACACCGACCACGAATAAAGGCTAGCCGCTGTCGCGGTCCATCGCCTCCCTCTTCCCTTCCTTCTCCTGCTCCCTCCCCTCTCTGAGATGAAAAACACGAAACGACACTCACTGCGCGTCACCCGCCCCCCGCCTTGCCATATATCATCTTCGGCGCAATCTCCTTCTTCCCGCCCCCCCGCCGCCGTCGGCGCCGCCGGGGCTCGTGGGCGGCGATTGGCCGCTACCCTGCGTGAGTGGGTCAGCATGGGTGGGGGGCAGGACATCAAGCAGAAGCACGCCTCTTCGCAGGATCTGTGATGGGCGACGGAGATGCCGCAGCACCATCTCATCGCAGCACCATCTTAATCGCCCATCACGCATGCTGCGAAGGGGAGAGCAAAAAACGGAGAATGAAAAGGCACCCACCGAAGCGCTGCTGCCCCGCCCAAAACACCTCCACCTCTCCGAGCGTGATGCTGTCGTTCACGACCTTGCCTACAAAGGAAAGAAAAGCGTCAGCGTCTCGTCTCCTTCGCCGTCAATCGAAAAAAGAAAAGAAAAGAACCACCCCCCGCAGCTCGTCGCTGGAATAGGCGGACAGGCAGGGAATAACAGGTCTCTTCCCGAAAACCAAGAACCACAGAAGACAGACGACGCGGAGGGAAACCCACCCAAATCCTTCCCCCGATCCGCCTCCACAATCACCAAGTCGCCCACCCGGATCGGGTCGTCGTCCGCTGCGTAGCCTGTGCCACCTATCCGTCAGTATCCGTACTCGTCTACACTTATGCTCGACTCACCATTCCCGTTCCCATTCCGCCCTTGGCTCGCCTTGAAAACAGTCAGCACCGCTCAAAACCAAGAACCCCATGCACAAAGCGACAGCGAGACGACGAAACGCTTGCACTCACCATCCGATCCGCGGCCCTATAAAACAAATACGTCCGCCCCGCCTTGAACTCGACGATATACAGCGGCCACTCGGGCGGCACCGCATGCAGCGGGAGGCCCTTCCCCAGGTCCGCGAGGTGTCCACCGCCCTGTCCCTGTCCCTGTCCCTGTCCCTGTCCGCCGCCTTGGCCCCCTCCACCGCCGCCTCCACCCTGGCCGTGTCCTTGCCCGCCGCCCCCCTGTCCGTGGCCTTGACTGTGCCCGCCGCCGCCGCCGGGGCCCTGGAAGTGGTGCGGCGTATGCGGGTGCGCGGACACGGGCGACGTGAGGTGCGCGACGTGCGAGGACGCGTGCACGGGGTGCGCGGAGGCCTGCGAGGCGTAGGACGGGCCGCCGGGGCCGGCGCTGTATTGCGGGGGAGTAGGGCGGCTGGGCGTACTGTGAAGGGGAAGCAGAAGGGAGTCAGCGTCGTGCGGGAAGCGAAGCCAAGACAAGAGAAGAGAGGAGGATGTGAGGCACCAGCGTCGCGAAAAGACACGGCTGGTCGCTTGCTCGATGGACACAGGTCGCAGGCGCTGTCGACGCAGGACACAGCCCACAAAAAGTACGAAATAACTCACCTGTCCCTGCCCCTGCCCTGCCGACGCATACCGCTGCACAGGCGACACCGGCGCCGCACCACGCCGTGCCCCTCCTCCCCCTCCCCCTCCGCCGCCCTCATACTGCGGAAACTCCCCTCTCCCCGCCCCGCCGCCGCCGCCGAGGTTTGTGTTAATATTCAGCTCCTGCGGCGGGCTGAAATACGCCGAGACGTCTGAGGCCCAGTCTTTCCCGCCTCCTGCTCCTCCACCACGGATTGTCGGCGCCTCCACCCCCGCGCGCCTCGCTCGGCGACACCCGCCCCCGCCCAGCCTCAACCCCATGCTCAACGACGGGCTGCGCCAAATAGCCAGCGGCGCGTGGATCGGGAGGCTGCCCACCCTCTCCCGCTCCCCCATCCTGTTTCCACCCCCGCCGCGCAAATCATCATACCCGCGCTCATCATACCGCCCCGACAACGAGTCCTCCCTCCTCCGCTGCCCGAACCCCCAGCATTGCTGGGGCTCGTCGCGGAATGCAGACTCAGGCCCCCCAGCCCGATCTCCAGATCGTCGTCGCTCAGCAACAGCCCCCCGCCCCCGAAGCCACGGCCGTTGTTGTTGCTGCTCGCGCCTCCGCCGCCGCCGCCACCGTACCCCCCAGGCGCCGACGGGCCAGGCGACGGCGAACCCCCGCCCGCGGCGTCGGGACGTGGAAGCCCGCGAGGCGGCGGTGCGGCTGCACGACGGAGACGCTGTGACGGTGCGAGGTCGCGCCGCTCCCGGGCGGGTCGAGGTCGAAGTCGCCGCGCTGCTGCTGGTGGAGGGTGTAGGAGGAGGGGTGGGTGTCGCGGACGTCGCGGTCGCGGTCGCGCGGGGCGAAGCCTGAGAGAGATGACATTGTCAGATAAAGTAGGAGGAGGAGGAGAAAGACTGGAAGGGAAATGTGGATATGTATAGAAAGAAAGAGACAGATCAAGCCTCGCATGCGCGAGGCGGGAGGGGAAGCAATACCAAAAATATAAAGCAACGGCGGTCTAAGTAAAGTCGAGTGGGGAGGAAAGAAGGAGAGAAGAGGGGTCGTGTGAGGACCGTCGGGGGGAAGTGAGAAGAAAAGAGAAGAGGAGACGGGTAGAATGAGCGAACGGCGAAAAGCCAGCGCTGGTGACCAAGTCGTGTGCGCCCGCAAAAATGCAAGAAAAATGCAGAACGACACCTACCATATCCTCCATCCCTCGCACCCGCACCCCCAAAATCGCGCGCGCTCGACGAAAACTCCCTTCCCTTGCGCCAACATTTCTATTGAAGTTGTAGGATTTGCCGATGGGACGTATCGAGTTGCGGGTTCTACTTTGATTGGATTGTGTTGTGCCACGCATGTAGGCTAACTATATAGATGTTGTGTAAATGGTTGAATTTATATTTGAATTGCTTTTCAAGCCAAGGTTGATTTTTTTTCGACATATCTGCTTTTCTTGCCGGAGCGAAGCGAAGGCATGTCTTGTCTGCCACTCGCAGGATCCTCACTCATCGGAGAATACCTATTGTGGTCGATTCCTTAACGGGGTTCCTATGCTCGGACTGAGATCGACCCTCCCTGTCCATAATGGAAGCCATCTTACTAAGATTCTTAGTTCCGAGTTACCCTTTTAGCATCTTCTGAAACGTCTGGGCGGCAGCTATGAATTCGAAGAATGTGCAAGGGATCAGCTCTCAGCTCAATCCACTGGTCACATTGCGGTCAAAGACACCGGCACAGTTTGCTCCCGAAGTTGGGCTCTTAATGGGGCAATCAAGATCAATAACGCCGTTCTTCTTGCCTCCGGAGTCGATCTCCGCCCCATGTAACATGTCCATGTGCCTCTGGGCAATTAGACACCCTGCTCGTGACGGCTGGTGCTGGGGTGGGGTGTCTAAGTGCGCTCAAATGGACCGCTGTGTGTTTATGTCCAACCCTCCTGGAAATACTCCGTCCCGTGGTTTGGGCCCTGGGGTATATTTGGGTGAATCTGGTGCCTATATCTGGTTGGAATCTGGTGGAAACAACAAGTCCTTTCATCAAACTGTGGTCTTGTATCTGTTGTCAGTGTTGATCACCACTGCTCTCCAGTGCATGTGACTGCCGGATGCCACGGACATATGACCATGAGTGGGACTTATATGCAGGACTTATAAATAAATGAGAGTTTCCGTTCCCCTTCAGCGTTATGACACCTATCGCCTTCAGCAGCGCCGCATCCTTATGGTCTTTGGTCGGCCTCACAATTCTGTTATATGCAATTCGCTGGAGGCGCCAGCGCTTCCGGCTCCGGCTTCCCCTTCCCCCTGGCCCCAAGAAACTGCCCATCGTTGGAAATTTATTCGACATTCCTGCTGACCGACCGTGGGAGGCGTACCAACAGTGGAGCAAGGACTTCGGTGTGTTTTCGTTACAATGTACCCTGGCTAGGGACCGAGTCCCTTGACAGATTCTGATATCATCCATCTGAATGTCGCGGGGGCGTCGATCGTTGTGTTGTCCTCTATGGAGGTCATCAGAGACCTCCTCGACAGACGCTCGTCGCTGTATTCCGACCGGTAACTGAGGTTATTGGGACATCCACTCCGCGCACTGAACTAC
Organism: Mycena olivaceomarginata; assembly: GCA_029378375.1. Lineage (NCBI taxonomy): Eukaryota > Fungi > Basidiomycota > Agaricomycetes > Agaricales > Mycenaceae > Mycena > Mycena olivaceomarginata. The sequence continues at coordinate 125,501 of JARKIC010001181.1, forward strand.
TGGGCAGGCCGCATGCACCAATGCTCAATGAGCTGATGGGATGGAGTGAATTCTTCGGTGCACAAATTTTCTGTCGACATCGCATCACAGATGACCGCTAACATTGTAGGGCGACTCGTAGGATTCATGAACCACGGTACGTAACTTTCGATCGGACTTTCGTCACCACGTTAACAGAAGCTCCACAGGGGACCGTTGGTCGGTGCTCCCGACGTCGTTGAAATTAACTAAATATCTGATTCGCACACAATACAGGCGCCGTCAGCGAAAAATATTTCACGAGGCGTTCCACGCCGGGGCGGTGAAGCAGTTCGATCCCCAAATGCGGAACTCGACGCATCGGTTGCTACGCCGTCTTCTCAGGGATCCGCATGACCTGATGGGACACTTCAGGCAGTAGGTTCCATTTTTCATTGTGCGGCGGCCCTGCGCGTGGATGACTGAACACTGAATATTCAACCTAGCTTGGCCGGGGCGCTCATCATGGATGTCACGTACGGGATAGAGGTCGAGTCCACGGATGACCCCTACATCAAGATAGCGGAGGAGGCCATGCACGGGCTGGCGATCGCGTGCGTCCCAGGGACCTTCCTCGTCGTGAGTCCTGCTTCGTATCCCGCGCACCGGGATAGAGACCTATTATCAGGACCTCATTCCCGCCCTGAAATATCTCCCTAGCTGGTTCCCTGGGGCCGATTTCAAGCGCAAGGCGCGTCAGTGGCGGGAGGTCACCCATGAGCTCGTGGAGGTTCCGTTCGCCGAGACCAAGCGCAATATGGTGAGCCAGCCATTTCGTCTGATTAAACAACCGCAATGTCTAATTTTCTCCCAGGCCGCTGGGACGGCGCCCTTATCCTTCACGTCGCTCAACCTCGGTCGGTTCGCCGAGTCCGGCGGCGAGAGGGGTGCAGTGAAGGAAAAGGACATCAAAGAGACCGCCGCCGCCTCATATGCCGCAGGCGCTGATACGACGGTCTCGGCTATGGGGACATTCGCATTGGCGATGCTCAAGCATCCCGATGCCAAAATTAAGGCACAAGCCGAGCTTGACGCTGTGATTGGCCACGGCAACTTGCCGGGGTTGGGCGACGCACCGGCATTGCCGTACGTGTCTGCGATCGTGAAGGAGGTGCTTCGATGGGAAAATGTGGCGCCGATTGGTGTGTCACTGCATTTGAATCATCAAATTCGCGCGCCCGAACGTGTTCAAATACTTCTTTTGCAGGTCTCCCGCACCGCCTACTTGTAGAGGACGAGTATCGGGGGTATAGGATCCCAGCGAACTCGATCGTCATCGGAAACGTGTGGTGCGCTTTTTTCTTCCTAGGCCAGTTTAATTATTCATTGACCTTATTCTCGGTGAAAATCAGGGCACTAATGCATGACGAGGTCGGTCATCTTCCTCTCCAGTGATTTCCCCAATTGAAGTGACCATTGTAGGAAATGTACCCCGACCCCAAATCATTCAAGCCCGAGCGGTTCCTGCTCGATGGAAAGCTAAATCCCGATGTCCGGGATCCGGAGACAGTCGTCTTTGGGTTTGGACGGAGGTAGGAGATCTTTGCTCGTATCATTGAACACACGCTGAAATATTCAATCTGCAAAGGATATGTCCTGGACGACACCTGGCGTATTCCTCCCTGTGGCTCACAATAGCCGCCATTCTCGCCACTTTCGATATAAATAAGGCCATCGACGACGATGGCAACATCATCGAGCCCTCATATGAGTACTTCGCGGCTGTGGTATTGTGAGTGTTACATCTTCTTTCGATCATGGTTCTCAGTCTGAAGCGTGCTGCCTCCAGCGCCCCTCTCCCATTCAAGTGCTCTATCACCCCGCGGTCTGAGCAAGCGGCGCAAGCTATCGAAGCCACTGTCGGGGGCGAGTAGTATGCCAGTGCCTGAAGGGGCCTGCCCTCCCCTCTCCTCAATCGATCCAACTATTTCACAAAGTTTCAAATGTCGTTATGTATGTATTCAGGAATGACTGTTGACAACAAGTAATATAAATTCATACCCGATTCTGAAAAGCCTGTAATATCCCGGCAGCACATGCACCGTAGAGAGCCACACCATCTCCACGGCGATCAGTAGGGTGAAATCTTATTATACGAATTGAACTTGAACTTGAACTTGATTTCTATTTTGCTGTACCTGGCCTTAAGGGCTATGCAGCAGTACTAGTAGGTAATCTAGTGAGGAGGTGGTATGCGTAACTATGTGACTGGTAGTCTTTAGATATGTTTTATATGTATACGGCCAACTGGACCCAATGGTTCCGCTATGTGACTTTCCATTGTTGGGCCATCAATTTCGCCACATTGTGTCCAGCTTTCATCAATCTGGCCACCACCTGGAAGGGAAATCTGGCGAACCAGCTGGCTGCCATAATCCGCCCAGCTGCTGGCCACCCTTATATCTGGTCGCTCCCCATCCGCCGTGCTATCTGGCCAACGAATGTCAGCTAGCTGGTATCTATACAGTCCAGAATCCCTAGGCGACCTTGCTTATTGTTTCTTCCACCCCGTCTGGCTCGCAATGTTTCTAGTACAGGCTCTGGCGGAAAAAATGTATCTATGCTATTTATTCAAAACAAAGTTCCGTTGCTCGACTTCTTCAGAAGATAGTGGAACTCTCCATGTGTTAAAAAATTGTGAATCTATTCGGACGACTGTAAGAATATTACAGTCTACCGGCATTGGCATGGGCCTCCTGTTCTGCCATTTCCTGGCCCTTGCGGTTCGTGTGCGTGCTCTGCCAGACGTCCTCGGAGCCACCGGAGCTGCAATTGGATTCACATCCTCCTGCCCACCACCAACATAATCCTCGTCCTCATCATCATCGGGTTGGCGCTGCTTCCTCCGACGCCGTTTGCGAGGCGGGTGTTCATCTTCTGAATCATCGGAAGAATCTTCCTCGCTGCTGCTGTCATCAGCGACTGCACCACCTGCTGCTGCCTGCTCCTTTGCTTTCTTTGTGGCTGCTCTCTTCTCTTGAGCCCGTTTACGATTCCCGTTTTTGATCTCCCGGAGTCTGGCGGCCTGTTCGTAGTGCGTGGTTTTGCGATCCAAAAACAGGGGGATCGGAGCAACCAGTGTGCGTGGGAGGACTTGTCGCACTAGACGAGCATTGTGGAATCCGTGAGTATTGAGAATGAAGCGTTCGACGGGCTTGTGAACGATGAATTTTTCTGTGATGCCAGAGTCGACCCGTTCCTGCATTCGGGGGCGTTCACCGGTGGCCTCGCACAGCACGTCCGGAGCATGGTAGTCATGCTGAGTATTGTATTGGAATTTAATATCCGGTCCAAATTATCATCGAACCTGGGTCAAAAAAGAAGAAGAAGAAAACAGCGGGACTCACTCTGGCAGGATAAGATATGCGGGAATGCGAGAGAAAATTCGTAGACGTGCGGGGAAAGATAAGGTTGGGAGGTATGCGTAAGATATTTTGAGGAAAGTGCATGCGAGTTTTTGGTTGTATTGCAGGTTTGGGAGGGGTATGGTGGTAAATACAGTAATAATCGACATATGGTAATGTACAGAAGAGAGAGAAAACAAGAGAACGAGAGAGACAGGTATTCTTCATCTAAAACGTTGGGACAATGAGATGAGTGTGGTAACCGCTTTCAGGAGCTTCGGGTGGTGGAGGAGTGTGCAGAGGTCAGCAGTGCCGAGTATGCCTGCCTTGTAAGACGCGGCTTGGAGTAGGGGACGTAGGTGTTTGTAAGCTGGGCAATGGAGACGGTAGTGGAGGCGGGTCTCCTTTGCTGCACCACAAGCCTCACATGCTGGGGATGTGGTGAGTCGGCAACGGAACTGGTGATAGGGTGTGTACAAATTCACACATGAACACACAAGTTTTTATTTCATTTTGAACCTATTAGTGGGCAGAAGTGAGGCATTACTTTATGAGCATACACCCTCCCTGGGGTGGTAGGCTACACTCTTGATGGCTGAAAATCAGTGTAACAAACCGATTAAGAAGAATTGAGTAGACTTGACAAGGCAGCCCAAAAGGCTGTTGTGGCCTGACTATGATATTCAACACTGAGCTATGGACAGTGGTGGTAAACCACTGTCTTACGTGCTGGAGGTGAAATAACAGATGTTGATGTGTGAGGCCGCTGTGTCATAGGGTGATCAGAGGATTGAGGGTGAGGAATTGTTGACATCACAGAGGCCGCAGCTTGTGGTAGAGACCTTCCACATCTGCAACCATTGCTCAAGGATCCCGAGGTCTATCTGGTGCAAGCATGTCATGAGTAGATGGGTACCAAAGAAGGTGCTGGGAGTCAGGTGGCAGCTTTGGCTGCATCATCTGCAAGCTTGTTTTCCTCAGTGCCAATGTGAGAGGGCATCCAATATTGGTGATACGCAGTGCGGGACACAACTTGGCAGCGATGCAGACTAGCTTGTTGTAGAGGATGGCCCTGAATTGTCCTGCACATGGGCCGGTGATTGATGTGCTCAGAGCCTGTGTAAGAAACACACAAATAACCCCACTTGACTCGCGATCAGCGCAGAAACAGTCCAGAGACTGTTCCCAACAACCAACAAACAAATCAAACGGCAATATCTGCACGTTTCTGAGATCCTGACGAGTTACAGCCTCTGATACAGGCCCTTGTAAAGGTTGTAGGGAGAGGTTTTGTATCTCAGAGAGATGAAGAGAAAGCTGTGAGATTTATAGCTTCGCAGTGTGTGTGTGTGTCCAAGCGACAGAGAAACAAGTTTAAAGTAGTCCTGTAGACTCAAGTAAGGCCCCTAGTTTATAGGCCAAGTACGTTCACAGAGCTTTCCCTAAAAGGTACTTTCTGAGCAGTGCACAGCAGTCACGTTTCCAAAGTTTCCCCTAGATGGTACTTTCTGAAACCCGCTCCACAACAACAACAATAATGTTTCTCCAACAGAGTCCCAGTTCCAACAGATTCACAGAGTTCTTAACAGTTTCCAGTATGGAATTTGATAATACTCTTTTGTAGGTCTCGGGAGATACCCATTCCTGAGGGGTTTCCCAGAAAGGTTTCTTGAGAAAGAACCTTAGAACACCTTTAGAGTTGTGATCCGGATCCTCGGAATAAATGATCACCTGTTTCGGTGAATGATGTGCTCCGAACTAAACCCAAACAACCCACTTATCACCCAAATACAACCCAAGTCTTTCCAGAATAAGCAGTGACACCTATGGAAATAAGACAGGGATCGGAAATAGGCCAATCAGAGAGTGCAAGAGCCGAGATTCAGACGAGTGATAGTCTCTTTACAGGTCCGAACAAGGTTGAAGGGAAGGTATGTGTTTCCCTTAGGAAGATGAACCTTCACTGCAAGATATCACCAGGGATTGGCCTGAGTGATAATTGAGCAGTGGAAATAAGATGTTTAAAAGCTTCACAGCTTATGAAACAGCAAGTATTAAGAGTGGTGGTGGTGGCAGCGATGTCCAACGATGTACAGGAGACCTCAGAGAGGTTGACGATAAACAATTCCAGACGATAGAAGCTCTGAAAGCTTATTTCCCAGACAGCTGAGACGATAGATGATGTTTGATGGCGATGAAGATAGACGATGATGACGACGATAAACGATTTGATTTCCAGACACTAGATAGCCTCAATCACATCCAAGACATTTCCGATACCCTATTCCTCATTCCAACTCAGGTTTCCCAATGTTAAAGTCCAATGATGATACATACTGCACCAACCCCAGAAACAGCCCAATCGCAAGCGTTCAGGCTAAGGCATGTCACAAGTCGACCCGCGGGTGACCCAGACCCGCTGTCACAGGTACCCGCACTCAGTTTTCCCAGACCTGGATCCATACAGGTCAGTTCCCATGGGTGAGTCGGATCCGCGGCTCCTGGTACCCGCAGGTTGACAAGTACCCACGGGTTTTTTATGTTACAGGTACCTGTGGGTACCCATGGGTATTCAGTGCATTAAATAAACATATATTTGTTAGAGTAGGTTGGTGTATGAGTATTATTGCATGGCCAGAGCGGATTGAACAGTCTACTTGTCATCTGAGTCAACAACTACAAGTGCACTAGTAGCACTACTACTACCCACAACGGTCTTAAGAAGTGAGGCCTTGCTCTTGAGCTTGGCAACAATCTCCGAGTGTGGAATCACATCCATCACATACACCCATGAGCCGAGAACAGTGGCTGCCCGCGTTGACTCATCCGAGAGCGAGTGCCTCATCTTGGACATGGTAAGCCCGCCACGTGAGAACGATCGCTCAAAATCGGTTGACGTTGCTGGAAAGAGATTAGTCCAGTGGGAAAATTCAAAAACAAATCCGCACCTGGAATTGACAGGAAGTCAAGTGCCATGTGTGCAAGAGGATGACCAGACTGCTCCTGCCCAGTCCAGTAAGTAATCAGGTCCGAAGACGTGACCACTATTGCCGAACTGAGCCAGTCGTCAAATGGGTCAATGTCCATGATGGCATCATCTTGTATCCTCGCAAAGTATTTGTTGCATGTCGTAGTTTTATCCTGACAGAAGGCTATTAACAGAAAGAAATTATCAGAAAGAAATCAAAAGCATTGACACGCACCTGAGCCTTACTGCTGCTTGCTGCGGCAGCTGCCGAACTCTTTGGCTTGTAGTTCTTCTCCCATTCCTCCTGCGCTAGATTCTCCGCCGTTTGGATCCAATCACGAGGCCAGTCAGCCTTCGAGAAGTAGGTGGTCTTGTGTCTCGGGTGAAGGACTAGGAAAGAGTCTAGTGAGCAATTGGAAAAGATGTGGACATGAGTACGCACTGAGAGCAATGCGATACACAATGGAGTCATCGGTAAGGGTGTAGTACTTATTCAGCATGGCCATACCACGAACAGCAGCCGCACGAACCACAAGGGGCTGTGCAACATCGTCCATGTAGTCATCCAGTGCAGAGGTGATGATGTCAAAGAGGCGAATAACCTCGTGGATGAGGGGGGTGCAGCTGTGTGAGACCTCCTCTGTTGCGACAAGAAACACCTAGAACTCAGAACATCAGCAAATAATGGCAAGAGAAATGGCAACACACATTGAGCAAAGGCTCAAGAGCCTCAAGAAGCTCCCAGCTCTCCTTTGAAAGCTTATAGCGACCCAGCCGTGCACTGCGAGGGCGATTATGCACCTCCATGCCCACCAGAGTTTTGAGTGGCTCCTTGAGCTCGATGGCACGCTTAAGGAGCATGGCGGTGCTGTTCCAACGGGTCGAGACATCACGGACCATGAGGGCCGGTCAGACTTTGCAGGTCTGGCAAGCCTTCTCCAAATCCGTGCGGAGTGTTGGGCTGTGGAATATCTTTGCGAGAGTGCGGAGCTGTAGATAACACAGTCAGTGATGTAGAAAATAAGTAGATTAGGCTCACCTTCAAAATTGAATACTGGGTGACTTCCCGTAAGGCAAATTTGTTTTTTTCAAACAAATCGCAGTGCCAATGATGGCAAGTGTGAGGCGTACAAATAGTTTGTACACATGTCGGTTTCCCGTAAGACACTTTGACACTTTTGACATTTTGATGGGGCTTCGGAACATGACTGTCAATCAACATCATCAAACAATGTGTTTCTCTTGCTTCACCACCCACTCCGCTGACATGGATACATCAAACACCTACCAAATGGACCTCGCGGACGAAGAAGACGAGAATGACATGGATTGGGACGTGACTGTCACCGCAGCTGCCACAATTGTGATCGGGGCTGTCATAGCGTGTGAACGGTGTGCAGAGCAGCACCGCATAAGTCGGCTTTATCTGACACGTCCTCAACTCCTCCCCGACCCGTGACATGACACGCCATGGCAGGTATTACATGCCAGCAGGAGTGATTGTGCGTACATCACCACAATGGGCTTCGATGTGCAGAGTTTCGATGATATCCTCGAGGCAGGCTTCGAAGGAACGTGGTATACGACCCCCATTCCACGCGCAGACACTGCTACCAACGGAAATCCATGGCCTGGCGCCTGTTCTTTGGATGCTGCCGGTGCGCTTGGCCTTGCACTGCACTGGGTGAATTCTACCATGCGGGAGATCAGTCTCCAGCAAATATTCGCCCTTGTCCCCACCACCGTCTTCCGATACATCAAATTCAGCCTTGACATTCTCCTTGCTGTACTCTGCCAGATTCCCGATGCCCGTATCCAATGGCCATCTGGTATCAACCAGTTTCAGGAGTACAATGACTTGATTATTCAACACCGTCCACTCTTGGAAGGAGCTTTTGCAAGCATCGGCGGCCTCAATGTTCCAGTGCAGACCGCCAATGATCCAGAGATCGAGAACTCTATGTACAATGGATGGCTCTGTGAACATTTCATGAGCTCTGTACTTGTGTTCTCTCCAAAAGGTCTGTACTTTACCTCCCATGTGCGGGATGGTTCTGACGTCTTGTACCAGGAACCATAATTGCGGCCAAGCTGAATGCTCCTGGGAGCTGGCATGACTCAATAGTTGCACACACCATATATGAGAGGTTACGAACAAAAACACCTGAGGGCTTCTACCTCGTCGCAGACACTGCATTCCCTCGTGGAGCTGCTCAGATCGAAGGCAAGATTCAGGCACCTCTCAAGACTGGCCAGATCATTTGTGGTACGACCGCCGACATTGAGAAGAAGCTCGCATTCAACCGCCAGCTCTTGTCATATTGTCAAATGGCGGAATGGGGCATGTGCGGCTTGCAGGGCGCATTCGGCAGGCTTCGTCTACCGCTGAAATTTGATGATGCCGAGCAGCAGGGAAACTTGCTGGAAATCTGTGTCCGACTTCACAATTACCCGGGCGCAACGGGTCAGGCATAATCAGATCCGGACGGTCTATATGCCGCTGTGGCGACAGACTACAGATGATGAGCAGGTGTGGCATGGTTTCGAGAAGATGTTGTTTGGAGATCAGCGGCGCAAAGATCGTGTTGCGCGATTCCATAACTTTCCAGCTTACAATGAGTAGCAATGAAGACATAATCATAAATTGATTTGGAGCTGGACATGTATGAACTATTGACTAAACATTAGGGCTAATAATGAAACCAAGCGGCACCCCGCTGCGATGAGGGGTCTCGACAAGCTCTACAGCATTGCCGGAGACAAGGGTGGCTGAGGTAGGGGGGTAGAGGTAAACGGAAGGCGGGATGGACCCGGCGTAGGTGTGCAGCGACGGCTGATGGCACGACAACGTGGAGGGCTCGGAGTTGGTGTTCGGCGATGATTGACAGTGGCGAGACGACGTGGAGGGCTTGGGGACGGTGTGCGGCGATGAGTCGAGGTGTGATGTTGATAAGGTGTGGGGGACCGGTGCCTGCGCTGCTTCTTCTTCGCCCGATAGTCGAAGTCAGTGGCGTCGGACAATGTGTCTGTCTCCCAAACCGTCATACCACCGCCTTCCGGATACTTGATATCCGTACGGACTTTCCCACTGACACGCTGTAGGCCGTTGCGCTCCGAAAATGTTGTGTGACCTTGGCCCCTACCATGACAGCACGGGTACGAGGGACTGCGTGACCTCCCACGCTGATCATAAGATCGCCTGCAGGCCGCGACTTCATCAAAGTGTGCGGCCCAGGTTCGCTCCATCTCAGCACGATCCTGCTCGCGTTTGAGGTTGTTGTTCTCTTGCTGCAGAGCGGAGATTTGGCTCCGAAGTCCATCCAGCTGGGAAGATAGCGTCATGAACTGGGTGCGCTCAAACGAGTGGTGCACGTGTGCATCGTCGTGGGCTCGCAATGTAGCCGGGTCGAGGCTGCGCACCAAGGTGTTGACAGTGTCAGCGGCAGACGTGCGAGGTCGACGAAGAGGTGGGCTGGCTGCGCGTTGAGCGATGGCGAAGCGCATGGGCTCAGCAACCTTGGGCACGTCCGAGTCGCTGCTGTTGTCGTCTTCGAGCTCGCTGTTGTCGTCGACGTCCCGTGTACCGGCCTTGTCGTTGATGAGATCTTCGATCTCATGTGCGCGTTGCACATCGGGAGGACATTCGCCCTCGCCGGTCGGTTTTTTCTGTTTTGTGTACTGGACATGGCAAAAAGGAATGAGTGAATGCATAAATGGATGAGTACACGAGGACGTACCGATGAGTACTTCGCCTTGAGTGACGAGAAAGCCCTCTCCGCCCGTCCCACCTTGCGCGCCATCTCGTTGTACGAGCTCTCAACGACTTTCCACCCCTTCTCCCCGGTCGGAAGTAGCTGCTGGACAATGGAGAACAGCATCTCCTTGTCCGCCTTGTTGTAGTTCCGGACGCTGCTGCAACTGTTGCGAGCCTTGCTGCGCGCATCGTCAGCGTCGGATTCCGAGGAGGGAGAGGTGTCGCGAGCTTTGCCCTTGCCCTTGTTGTTCTTCTTGGGCTTTTGAGAAGGCTTGGCACGGACATCGGGCTTTTTGGAACGAGGCTGGTGTTCGTGGTCCACACGGTGCTGGGGATGAATGAAGGGGGCTTGCTCGGTGCTGCGCTGCAGAGCAGGGTCGATGGGGATCAAATGGGTGGTGGTCGTGACTGGGCACAGCGAGAACTGATACTGGTCCTATCCACAGAAGTCAGGAAGGGAAGGGATTGAATGGGGGAGTTGAACGTACGTCTGAGTTGACAGGACCATCAGGACTGTGTCCATCATGCCCGCGATACCCTTGAGCACTGAAGTGAGTGTTTCCGATGGGAGTTTGGGCAGGCGCGGACACCTGTGACAATGTAATGAGTATTTAGTGCCCAGTTTCGCTAAGTAAACTCACCGCAGCAGCATACAACTGTGCATGCCAATGTGGCGGCAGCGGCGGGCCATTTTGCATGTCCTGGTGGACGCAGGGGGTACTGTAAGCACTGGGAGCACCGAAATGGGAGGCAGGGGCGTCTGAGTGGTCCATGGGGATTGAGTGAAGATGGGAGACAAAGCACGCACCGTTTATATACTCTGTTCGGGTCTTTCGGACTCATCTTCACCTCAAGCGATTGGCCAGCAGTGAAATAGCACCGAGATTTAGAGTTGGAACTATGAGACGTCGTCCTGCACCGTTGCGAGTCGGCCATAGTCGGATGGATCCTCGCCATAACTCACCAATCCAGCAGGAAGTAGGTACGCGATGGTGCAGTGCCGCCATGTGAATTTAGGGCAGCGTGGAGGAGGAGCTACACATGTGGTCCCGTGACGCCTGCAGCCGGCCGAAACGCGACCCGCACCGGTGGTGGTCAATGTACGAGGGCGAGCGAGGCAAGAGCGAGGACAAAGACAAGGAACGTGGGAGGTAAGTTTGACATGATGTTGATCCGTTCGTTGCCTTTTTGGGTTTGTTCCGACGATTTTTGTTTTGTTTGGGGGTTCAAGACCCCCCGAGAAAATCCTCGTTTGTTTGAGGGTCTGAACGAGTGTACGTGAGATCTGAGGCAGATGGGGTCCTGATAGGAGCACCGGCTTCACGGCAAACTGACTAAAGTATGTGATATTTTGCAAATCTGCCTTACGGGAAGTCACCCACTGCCCGAGACTCAGATCCGTTGCAGTCAAAGGTGGGACACGATCCTTCAACTCAATGTCAGTCTCAATGTCTGAGAGGGCAGCTTGGAGGGCGGCGGCGTCACTGGCCTGAACAGCCGGATCTATCTCATCGTCAGCATCCTCCTCCCCAACAAACTCCACCTCTTCATCCCTCCCATCTGCCAGAAGGTCGTCGAGGTCGACATCGTCTTCGTCCTCCTTGTCCTCTTCTTCCCCCTCCCCTGAGCTGTGCCATCTCAATCTCAGTCACCTTCGCCTTCTTGGTATGACTGAACTGCAAAAGAATCGCCTATGGTGTGTAAGTGACTGAAGAAAAACGGAAGGATTAATTAACTTGAATCACATACCTTGACAACGAGGTTGAGGATGTGGGCAAAGCATCGTACACGTGTCTTGTTACCGGGGAATGAGGGGATGAGATCGGCGAGCTCGCTGATCATTGTGTCATTATTTGAGGCATTGTCCCCGACCACAGCTAGAATCTGGGGATTTGTGAGCAACAGTAGAATCAGTTCATGGAGACGCTTACCTTGTCCTGAATCCCATACTCACGCAAGCAGTCGGCAATGCGAGACGCAAGGTAAATACCAGTGTGGGACTTGGAGGCCCTGCCGAACACACATGAGATTGAAGAAGCAAAAATAAGGAGATGCACTTACTTGACAAAGTCGAGAATAATGGATTCAATACTCCCATCTCGCACAAATGTGATAGTTGTACCAAGGAATGAGATGACCTGCGGTGAAGTCCAGCCATCAACACACAGGTGCAGACGGCCTGCATAGTTCTGAAGAAAGGTCAGGATGAAAGACAATATGGGAATGCAGCACTGACCTGGAGCAACTTGGCAACACTCTTTTGGCTCAACTGGAAGAACTCCTTGACATCGCGCGAGACAGTGGATGCAGAGGGTGTCTCGACATTCTTGTTGAGGTCCGAGAAGATGGCAAGTAGCTCTGGGTCTTCGGCAATGGCAAAAGGGCGGTGTCGACGAGAAACCCAGAGTGCGATGTTCATACGGTGCGTTTCACGACTGTACTTTGTGCCACTCGCATACGCCTTGATAGACTCCCCAGATGCGGCGGTAGGGGGTGCGCAGCTGAGTACATGACGTCGGAGATTGATGGTGCTGTCGTCGTGGCGGCCGCGGGTCACAAACATCATTGGATGTCTTTCAAAAGCGTAAGCAATGAGAGCGAGAGGTTCAGGAAGCACATACACTTTGCAAATAAACTTGTACGAAACTTCGGTCCCTTTGGTGGTGATCTCGGGGTTGCGGAAGTGGGTGTAAACATCAGACATCCAGTTGGCCTGCTGGGCAGCTAATCAAAGAATTTAAAATCAACGTGCCATACAATAGGAAGTAAAATATAAAATATGACAAACACATACCTAGAAAACTGACTGAGATATCAGGAATTCTCTGAAACTATCCCAAAACCAATTTTTTTTGTTTGTGCCTTTGGTACTGCCATTGGCTGTAATACGCAAAGTACAGGCATACACAAAGTACAGGCACAGGATCTCCTGTTCCAGAGTGCCCAGTTAATTCTGGTTCCTGAGTAATGAGATATACCTGTTTTGGAGTGCCCGGTGACTTCTGTTAATCCTGAGTAATATGTACTCATATGTATTTCTTGTTCATGGTTTAGTAATGGACATTTTCACTTGCACCGTGGGCATTCCCAGCGCTGTTTGGGCATTCCCAATCACAACCGGGAATGCCCATGGCATGCCTCAGCAATGGGGGAATTCCCAACCACCACTGGGAATGCCCATGACATGCCTCAGCAATGGGTGAATTCCCAACCACCACTGGGAATGCCCATGTCACGCCTCAGCAATGGGGGAATTCCCAGCCACCACTGGGAATGCCCATGTCACACCTCAGCAATGGAGGAATTCCCAGCCACCACTGGGAATGCCCATGTCACGCCTCAGCAATGGGGGAATTCCCAGTCACAACTCACAATAGCCATTACTACCATATATAGAAGGTGTGGTAGTGCTGTGGTCCTTCCCATCTATGACATCAGGGGCAAAGACCGAGGTGAAAACAAAGGTGCAACAAAGTTGCTTGACACCTTTGTCCCATGATCTGCACATATGCGAACTATATGCTCCAGTCTTTGCCCCTGGTGTGAAATGGGAATGGCCATTACTACCATATATGGAAGGTGCGGTCTTTCCCATTTCGTGAACTAGGAATGACCATCTGCCATTTATGGTAGTGCCATGGTCCTTCCCATTTCCTTGATGGGAATGGCCATTCTTACCAGGTATGGAAGGCTTGAGTTGAGTCGACAGTTGTGTTGGCCAACTTGAGTCGCTGTCAGTTGAGTTGGCCGACTTGAGTCGACAGTCGAGTCGGTCACTTGATTACCTGCTTGACCCAGCTGTCCAGCAAAAAATGGTCACCCTTTGCAAGTGAATACACAGGAGGAGCCATGGATTTTTTGCCCATTCCTCCCTCTGGTATGTGCTTTCCTTCTACTTATTATAGAGTGAATTGACGAGTGCATGTCAAGTAAAGCAAAGCAATTGAGTTGGAGTGTAAAATGGTGCTGGAGGCAATTATAAACGGCTTATATGAGTTCAAATAGGCTGTGTATCAAAGGACTTAGGTGTCCAGTGCTCGCTGGGCTGAGAGCAGATACATCCACCTGTTGAAGTCAGATGCATATGAGTGCATGTCAAGTAAAGCAATTGAGTTGGGAGTGTAAAATGGTGCTGGAGGCGATTATAAACAGTCTAGATTATAAGAGTTCAAATTGGTTGTGCATTGAAGGACTTGCCTGTGCCAAGAGCAGATGCATCTGTTGGTTCTGGGCAAGTACCCCATAGCTGTGCTGGTGTAACGATGCACCAAAGTGCAGCAGTGGAATCAATCACAAAAGAGCTAGACAAAGTCCTAAAGAGCTAGACAAAGTCTATGCTCCAATATCTATCTCAATTCCAACCACTAACAAACTTCAATGCCGTATGTGTGTGTTCGGGGAGGTAGGTCAGTCGTATCGACCCTCAATCTCAAGGGACAACCTTTATATCCTTTTGTTCTTAACACTCACAGTGTTTGAAACGATGTAGCAATTTTATTATTCCAGTTACTAACCACAAAAGGACCCACTGTTGGACACTAGATGGCACAAGGCCTAGCAGGAGACTTAAGACTGGATTAAAGAGCAAGGGCGAAGCCTTGATTCAACCAGGATAAGCTCAAGGGTTTAGACGTCAGGGAAACAATCCTGAGAGGTCTGAGTGCCAACAAGTGGGGGTGGGATTCACTGTCTGTACATAATTTACATGCCAGTTTAAATACATGTTGTTTGTCTAAAAGGGTATAAAGTATGTGTGAAGAAAACCGCTTTTCTGGGGTTAAAACTCCGTGTGAGACCGAGAGAACAGCGCCCATGAGTCAGCTGTATCGGTCCTAGCAACCTTCCGATGCAATTTTCGAGGAGAAGGCCATTTCCCCAAGGGAAATGTACAGCCTTTTGAATTGTTTCCAAGTGCAACCTGTATCCACATTCCAGACTTTGCCAAGTGCGTCCAAGTCCTTCTAGACCTATCACACATTGCTCTAGGCATTGTCTGACATCCTCCCTGTCTGATCCGAGGTCGCTTTGACCGCTTTCTCCAAAAGAAACCATTCTCCAAGGAGACTGTACAGCCTTTTGATTCCTATCTTTTCCCAGCTTATTTCCTTTATTCTGACAGAGTCTGGACTGTCCGGACCAATGGAATGATACTCCAGACCTCTGCGAAACATCCATACTCCGAATTGTGTGTGAACGAACTCCGGAACAATCCAGAGATTCCGTAAGTTCAACCACTAGATTCCAAATTGGGAAATCCTCTTCAAATAGAGTTCAAATCACCGCGGACAAGTTATCCTTCGTTCCTTTAGCTGTTTATGATATCCTTCTATCTTCCCATTGTGTGTTTAATGGCATAGCATCCATAAATTACCCAAGCGAACCTGCACAAACTGTACAGATTGCAGGAACAGTGTTATGACCAGTGTGGTTCAAATATTAATAAAACTGGCTTTCAAATGCGTAAAACAGCCTAGTGCTCCGTCGTTGGGAGACGACTAGCACCCTTCTAACCTTATTCACAGGTTTTATCAGTCAAACCAACTGAAAGGTCGCAAAAATCGATTTATTTCAGGTGTGTTCAAGTTCACACCTTATCACTGGTACCACGTGACCAGCAGATTTAAGCACGCAGATTCCCAGCTCGCCCACACACGGCAGATTCCGATACCAACAGCATGGTGCAGGGCTTGTGTCAATAGTCAGATGTCTCTTATTCATAATTGTGGTTTAAACTCAGTACACCCCGGGCATCCATACTACGTAGCAAACACAAATGTGGGTTCAATGTGCCTGCACAAAAATGGTTGGTCTTGTCTAGTGGGTTACTGTGTCTTGTCTTGGCACCAAATTTAAACCACTGAACCATGTCCCTGTTGGATCCCCATCAGTTGCTGGGTTTTTTACTGCCACCGCTCTCTTATTTCAACTACTCCCAGCTGTTTGCAAGCATATACCATAAAACATAGTCCATAAAACATAATGTAGCCTAAAACATGATGGTGCATAAAACATATGTAGGACATCATAACAAGGTGCACATATGTGAAAAGCGAAAATTGCAATCAGTCAAAGAGGTCCAATATGATCTCGGCTCCCAGGCACTTCTCCCGATCTTCTCATGACAAAAGCACCAGCTCCATGCCTTCTGGGATCAGCCTCCATTTTCCTCGTCTATGTTGTAGTAGTAAGTATGACAGTCCCGAAGCCTAGGCCACGACACCGGCTGGAATTTCATTGCATAGAAATCTCGGACCACTGATCATTGATAAGGTGTTTTGCCCATTTCGGCTTTGGAAAGGCTGCAGAAGTGCCTTGAACGCCCTCCAGGCGTCTATATTATATTGGGCTACAAATACTGCAAATTTGTTAGAGCTCAAGGCGGTAGACTGAAATAGAGATGAGCTTACCATTGGGTTGCTTCAGGTGGTGCAGGGCATGGTACGATAAGTACATATTCCACGCTGATATATTGCACAGTTTGTGCAGGTGTCAGGGGAACCCCCGCTCTTCCGGCCTTTCCGGCTATCTTTCCGGCTATTTCTCCGGCTTCCGCTCCGGCCTCCGCTCCGGCTAATGCCCCCGACTTTCCGCCCGCCCGTTCTCGTTGGCACGTGCTATGCGACCAGGCCCGTGATCATTGTAGATACCTCCGGACATGTGCTACTGGGTAGTTACTGATTCGTATATAAGGTTTCACCTAGCATGGGAATCCTCATCCTTTCTTCTCTTCGGATTCCCCCGCTAGGTGCGTAGTATTCCCGCTCCTGTATTTAGTACCCATATTTATTCTTCGGATTCCCCCGCTAGTTTCCGCGCCCCGCGCCGAGCTTAAGGTTGCCCTTACAGCAGAAGAAAGGATCTAAGGGATCAACCGGTCAAGATTGGGAAGTTTGGTGCAGGTACGGATTCGGACCACTACTCCAGTGCTCCATCCTCCCCCACTTCAAATCTCGACCCCTCCTCCGTTCCGATGGACCAGCTACCCCCTCCACACTCCGCACAACCCGTGATCCCGAGTGTTCACACTCCGGATCCAGCTTCCGAATTGCGGATCGGCTCGCTGCTGTCGAAGGCTCCCTCGATGCCATCAAAGATGCGCTCCGGCAGCTACTGCCGGGCAACCAAAATCCGCTGCCTGCCCCTGCCCCTGCCGCTCCGGCTCCAGCGCCGGGTCCAGACTTCTCAGCCCCCCACCCAGCACCCAAAACGGTCCTCCGACTGAATCCTCCGGCCGTTTTCGACGGCGACCAGACGCAAGGACGGATGTTCCTTTACTCCGTCCTCACCTATTACCGGCTGGTTCCGGAAGCTTTCATGGCGGACGGGTTCGTCTCGCAGGAAAAACTTGTTCGGTTCGCCATGTCCTTCATGTCGAAGAACGGGCTGCCCGATGGGCGGAACGGCGTGCGTCCGCCGTACCGTTCCCGTTCCCCACCTGGGCCCAGTTCGAGGCCGAGTTCTAGCTCCGGTTCGTCGAAGAGAACGAGCAGGACCAAGCCCTCACCAAGCTTGAGTCCCACTCGTACTTCCAGGGCTCCCACGACATCTACCGGTACACGGATGACTTTGAGGAACTGGCCATAACGGCCGGTTACTTGGACGCTCTCATCCGGGTCACCAAGTACCGCTCCGGCCTCGACCCGCGGATCAACATCGCGATTCTGACGTCCGGAACCGTGCCCGACCTCACCGACTACAACGGATGGCGCTTACGCGCCTTCCGGCAGTACGAGGTGTTTGGCCGCACCCGAACCGGAAACCCTCCGGCGCGGCTTCCGGCTGCTTTCCCACGGTCGCGCGCAGCGGGCGTATTTCCGGCTCCGGTTCCCGCGCGCGCTCTGGTCACGTTCGCCCCGCTTGCGGTGCCTGTCCTTCCAGCAGCCGTCCCAATGGACGTTGATCGGGCCCGACTGCGCCCGTTCCCACGCACCTGTTTCCGGTGCGGAGTGGCCGGACACCTCGCCTGCGAATGCCCCGTCCCCTCTGACGTTCGGCATACGGACGTTCTCGGCGAGGTCATTCGTCAACTCGGAGACGACCTCCTCGACGAGCTGTTTGCCCGGCTCTCCACCTCTGCCTCGCTTCCGGCCGAGTCGATGGACGGAGATGAGATGGAACCGGCGGGTTTTCCCCGCCCGGCCGAGTGAGCGGTGCGCCCTCGGTCGCGTCCCCAAATCGCTACGCCCTCCTGTATTCAGATAGTGACAATTCATTTGATTCAGAGGTAGTAGCGAGAGGCGCACCCCCCGTCCCAGTTTTCCATCCGAGTGACGGAGACTCTTCCTTCCGTCCCGGAGATGGAAGCCCGCACTGCCCCCGAGCTGGGAACGAGGGCAAGTAACGGAGGCCCCTGTCCCCGAGCCGGGAACGAGGACAGGCTCGCTTCGGCACGTTCACCGCTCGAAGTGGGAACGGCGACTTCCCCGGCAGTACGTCATCGACTCTGTCGAAGGCCGAAACTCCTTGCACATCCCGTTGGATCTGCAGTCTGTAGAGACCGCCGCCCGGATGTCGGTGAAGGCTCTGGTCGACTGCGGAGCGACCGGAGACTTCATCGACTCGGAGTACGTCATCTCCCGCAACCTTCCGGTCCGGCCTCTCTCGCAGCCTATCCCAGTTCTCAATGTGGACCGCAGCCTGAACCAAGCGGGCGGCATCACCGGTGTAGTCGATATGGTGGTTGATTACAAGGGGCACTCCGAGCGTATCCAGCTCGCCGTAACCCGACTCGGGAAGCAGCACGTCATCCTCGGTTACTCCTGGCTCCAGAAACACAATCCGGAGATCAACTGGGAGACCAAGGAGGTTCGAATGACGCGCTGCCCGACTGGATGCCACACCTGCCGGGACGAGTTGCGGGCCGTCCGGAGGAACGAGAAGCTTGCCGCCTCGATCCTCCGGCAGCTGCGTGAAGGTCCGACTCCGTCTATCTGTGCCGTCAACTCCGAGGAGTGGCACGGAGATGATGGGTACGATCCAGCCGACGACGACGACTTGCCGGAGCTGTGTCCAGACTCGGAGGACGATTATGATGAAGAGGACGACCTCGAAGAGGGTGATCGCATTCTGTACACTGTGTTCGCCCCCGTCGAGGAGATTCGCGCCGGCAGCACCGTCTCGCAGCACCTTGCGGAGGCCTACGCCCGGAACTCTGCGCCCGCCGGAACCGATGTTCCGCCCTGGGCTGCAGACTTCTCGGATGTCTTCAACAAGGAGTCCTTCGACTCCTTGCCGGAGAAGCGAGCATGGGACCACGCCATCGAACTCGTCCCGGACGCGAAGCCGGCCAACTGCAAGGTCTACCTGATCTCCCCGCTCGAACAGAAGGAGCTCGATGCCTTCATTGCGGAGGGGTTGAGCACTGGCCGCATCCGTCCGTCCGAGTCTCCGATGGCGTCTCCGGTCTTCTTCATTAAGAAGAAGGACGGGGCCCTCCAGTTTGTCCAGGACTACTGGGCACTCAATGCGATGACCATGAAAAACCGATACCCACTCCCTCTGATCAACGATCTTATTAACCGTTTGAAGGGAGCCCAGTTCTTCATGAAACTCGACGTCCGATGGGTTTCAACAACGTCCGGATCCGGGAGGGTGACGAATGGAAGGCCGCGTTCTGTACGAACCGGGGGCTCTTTGAGCTGCTGGTGATGTACTTTGGCCTTACCAACTCCCCGGCTACGTTCCAGACGATGATGAACGACATTTTCCAGGACCTTATCCTTTCCGGGGACGTTATGGTCTACCTGGACGACATCCTCATCGCGCACTCTGACCTTGCCCGTCACCGCGAAATCGTCCGGGAGGTGCTCCAGCGGCTCCGTGAACACCGTCTTTTCCTCCGACCGGAGAAGTGCGAGTTCGAGAAGTCGACGATCGAGTACCTCGGCATCATCATCTCGCACAACCATGTGGAGATGGACCCCGTCAAGGTCACAGGCGTTGCCTCGTGGCCCGAGCCCGAGAACAAGAAGGACGTGCAGCAGTTCCTCGGCTTCACGAACTTCTACCGGAGGTTTATCCGGGCGTTCTCGGACATCGCCCAGCCGCTTTTTGACCTGACGAAGAAGGGTGTAGCCTGGACCTGGACCACTGCCTCGGCCGCCGCGTTCCAAGCCCTCAGGATGCGGTGACCGCAAGAGCCTGTCCTAGGTCCTTCTGGATGAGTCCCAGCCGTACCGGCTTGAGGTGGACAGCTCCGACCGGGCGACCAGTGAAAACGGTGCACTAGGGTGCGGCCGTGTAATCTAATGAAATCAATTAGAGAGTGAAGCGAGCTAGTCACTAATCACAATCCAACCAAAATCAAAACAAAACACTAATCCGATCCTAATGCTCGTGTGTGTGTGTTCGGGGAAGTAGGGTACGTATCACCCGTCAAGAGGGTGTGCAAAGGTTTTATAAGACTCTGTTTCAATAGCAACTATGCGGTTTAAGCACGGTT
>JARKIC010001182.1:0-146016 GCA_029378375.1 Mycena olivaceomarginata
GCTTCTTCCGGACCCGCTTTACGGTACACTTCAAACAACAGGACAGGACAGTAAAGACGATCGAGGTCTCGAGTGGGTGTTCAGTCTGCAATCATTCCTCGGACACTTATTGGCTCCATCAGTATATATATCCATCCCCATACCATAACCAACGCCCTGAAATAACCACACCACGGGTCTGTCGGCCGCCGCGCGGGGCTCATGATCTGACGGGTTTTGACATCTGTTCGCGTGATTGAGGTCTGTTCGTCTGGGAAGGCCGGTCAGAGCCTTTCTGCATCTTTTGACAACTTGGGGGGAGGCCGATGCTGTGCACGGCATAACTCGTACTTTAGTTTTCTTTTGTTCTCGGGGATCACGGTTAGCCCGCCTCTTACGTTGTGGCTGTGCTTGTCCTGCGCACGCAAGACTTCGGATAATACCGAAAATTTGATGTTCGGCTTGATCGCCCAACGACATCACGTCCCGGATCGGGTATTATTTCCACACGTTCGATTACACGGGGGACGACTTCACATTCGATCTGCGCACGCTGGTTGATGGACGATGTACACGGACATGCGTAATACGTACTTCGTGATGAACCTGGATGTCGTGGTCAACAATCCAGGCATCAACATGACGGGGAAGGACACGCACACCGTGGACGAGGCTTTCTTTGACCGGCTCATCAATATAAACCTCAAGAGCGTCTACCACAGCATCACCGCCTGCCGCCTGTGTATGTAGTTCGGTGAATTGTGTGATATTCTCTGAACTAGATGACTTTCTAGGATGCTGAAGCAGAAATCCGGTGTGTTCATCCACGTCTCTTCGGTTGGCCGCCCTCTGCCCGAAGCCCCAAATCGGGTATTGTGTGGTGTTCGCATTCCATCTGTGTCCCGCGCCGCCTGACAGCCCCACAGACTTGCGCGACAAAAAGCCGCGATCATCGCCATCTCAAAGTCATCGTGATAGAGTATGCGCCGTACGTGTGTTCAGTCGTGATTGCGCCGTCGATGGGCAACACCGGGATGTAGGTGCTCGCCTACTTCAGAAGCACGCACTGCTAACCAACTTTTTGTGCAGGATGCAGCTCAACCTGGGTCCCGGCGTCGAGGCCACACCAGAGAATATCGCGCCGATGCTCGCAAATATTTCCGTTCGCGCCATCCTCACATCAAATTTCGAGACTGACTGGCCAACAGATGAGTCGCTCGTGCGAAGCCGTCCGATGTCGCGTCCACGGTGGCCTTCCTCGCGAGCGACGACGCCTTCTACCTCACGGGAAATGTAGTAGAGGTGGACGGCGGACACAATATATGAGCAAAAGAAACACCGAAATTATGGAAGCCTGTTCATCCCGGAAAACAGTGTTAGAGCCCATTCTAATCTAATCCCAAGTCCCCGTAACAGTCTCGTACATACATTGAACGTAGATTCAGATTCTCTCAAAGCTCCAGCCTCTCATTATCAAACACACACCTTCATCAGCTTCTTGAAATCCGGCGTGCCGAGCCCAGTCACTGCGAGGCCCCAGTATTAGTCCGTGCTGCGCTCATGTAAAGATGTGCTTACCGGGATCCCATCCCTTGGTCGCCTACAAGGAGTTCAGCGACGCTCAGAGAATCATCAAAGAGCCACGTACCTTGAACCCAGGCATCCCACACCTGTCGCAACCCATCAGCCCTGTGCTACCACCTAAGACGATCGAGATGCACATTCACCCAGGATTCACACCGTCGATGACCTCTTGAAAGCGTTCTCGCCGCGTTTATACAGCAGGGGATTGAGAAACCCGAGCGTGGGGCGGCCAGGCGGGCGTCGTTCAGCAGCGCGACGAGCCCGCAAACGTGGGTGTTACCGCGGATGTTCCCCCGATCGAGATACGCTGGCCCTGCCAGACGATTTGGAACTTGCGCGCCTGCGCGGAGACGTCCGGGATGCCCTGGTTGGCATGTAATTAATCACAATGCGAGCGGAGTACCGCTCAGCAACTTCCCGCACGGTGGGGTGGACTACGCAGGCGAGTTATTTCTGACTTTGTCGGATTGCTGCAGAGCAGTTCTCATGTTGGAGTAGGTCCCGCGATTCCGGACATCCCGGCGCATTCGAGCCACAATATTTTGTCCCTACCAGGTACGCATCTTTCATTTGATTCTGTACGTCACTAGCCCCTGAGCGGCCCGCCTCAGATGGAACGGCAAGTAATTTTTTTCTATATCAATGCTCACGCGACCAACCTAGGCTGCATCTGCGATCACCCTCCGAACTCCAGTGTGCATGGATTGCCATGTTCACAGATTAATATTAGGTTCGCTTACTATCTTTTCATTCTAGGATGTCAGAACGATTGTTTCGGCGGAAGTGGGTGAACTAAAAAACACGAGTCTCGGTCAACTCACGGATCTCAGTTGCATTCGGGGAGGCGCCATGCTCCATGACCGAGGTATTTGCACCTGCTTATACTGACAATTGTACCTTCGACTGATGAGCATACAGTTGACCTTCGACTCGGCGAAACTTAACGGAAAACAGTAGTTGATCCCTCTGAACATGCAATTTGTTTTCATGCGTCTAACAATGTGCGGTTCAGCGACTACGATATCAGCAACATCCAGGGCTTCTCCGTCGTACGTAGAGCTATTTTCTGGCGGCAGGCCACTCACTTGTGCTCTGCGAAGCCCCAAAAAATCATCCCTGACAGTGGGACCGTTTTAACGTGTACCAGCGCCGGCTGCCCCTGTAATGAAGTGAGCCGCATGTTGCACAAGTTGGAAATGTTACCGATGTTACAATGCAGGCGTACCGTCTGGGCGATACCTCGGGCACTTGCGGTGGAACCGGCCCCAAGGATCGGGCCACCCGAGTATCCGGCGCCTCAGGCTTCGTACGTGCATCTCCGAATCGCTTACACTTTTGACTGACCTCAAATCTATCCACAATAGACCGTCGTGTGAGTGCCATTTATTACTGAATGGCGAGTCGTTGTTTATGCTGCTTACAGATACTGCCCTTGAAGAAATATCCACGCTTCCAGAACCCCCGTTTAAGTTGTTACTCACAGGATGATATTCTAACTGTCGGTAACAATATATCGGAATTTATTTATCCGGAGTGCCCGGAATGCTTGTTCGCAAGTAAGTTGAACCCTGCAAAAGTAAATGCAAAGAGAAGAGAAGAGTCGTGATGACAAGCGAGGAGTAGCGCGAATGAGAAACTGGCAGACGCTGAACGGCCCAAGCATCGCACAAGAATTATTTCTCCGATGGAACCTTCAGATGCAGGAACACTG
Organism: Mycena olivaceomarginata; assembly: GCA_029378375.1. NCBI lineage: Eukaryota > Fungi > Basidiomycota > Agaricomycetes > Agaricales > Mycenaceae > Mycena > Mycena olivaceomarginata. The sequence continues at coordinate 3,275 of JARKIC010001182.1, forward strand.
CAGATGAATGCGGGTCTAACATATCATTCACGAATTATATTGGTGGTCGTTCAATTAGACAGTTGAGACTGTTGCTACTGGGCTGTACGCACTGGAAGGTGTTCGAAAATATTCAAACGGCTGCATGATGACTTGAGGAGCATGCGACGAGCTTTTCGGCTTTTGTGGGTGGCTGAGCGGTTGATAGTACCGATTGATTTGACCGTTTTTTTCAGGCAGCATCGTGAGAGAAGTTGGGAGTTAAGGAAACATTCGAGACAAGCAGAGACTTGCAATGGAGAGCAAGATTGCGCCCAAGAAAGACCAAATGAAGACAATTTTTCTGCTGAACGATCAGGCTCAAGCTAGCGCTATGGCGTACTTGCGAGGCAAGTTTACGCCAGCAAATGGGCGGGTCCATCTTGATGCCTCATCCCAGGATGTTTCCAGTGGCAGACAGTTTTGGCGACAAGTTGACAAGCGGTGTAGGGTGAAGGAAGATAACAGAAACGGCCGCCTTTTGAGGTTGTGGAGCGGCTGATCGGCGATGTGGAAAATAAACTGTGCCCCGGTTCTCAAAGCTAATCTGCGGTTAACCGGAATCAGCTGATGAACTCAGAAATAAAAGGAAATTGGGCGCCTATAAAGCAGTCCATGGGAAAAATAGTGCAAATGAGGAAGATACAAACAGGTGCAATCTGATACGAGGCATCTGCTTAATATACAAGGTATATATCTTGGATAGTCCGGTGGAATTGACTAACCATTTGTTTGAGAAGAAACGTAAAATAAAAAAGGAATCAACACGGCAAATTTGAACTGACGGCATCTTTGTGTATTATATAATCACTAAATCTATTAGATTGGGCTCTTAAAAGACTTCAAAAAGCTAATGAACACAGCCACTATTTCTTTACATCGTCAAAACGCACTGATAAAGTTTCGCGAACTCAAAAAACCTGGTCTCGATTATGAAAAGAACGATCACTTTACTACGTAAAGTACTCGTAATTTAATTTCTAGCACTCATTCGAGATTAAAGCAGGCCGAGAAAGGCTCAGTAGCGGCACGGTTTTGGGCCTTCGAAGTTGAACGGAGGCCGAGAGTGAGAAGCGCCCGTTCGATTCGGGGCCCAGTTGTGCGTCAGTAGGAGAGGATTCTTTTGGCAACATCGTGGTAGCACAGCCGGCAGGTGGAATCGGCGGGTTGCAATTTTTCTTTCTTTCTCAGACGATCTGACTTCGAGAGTCTATTGGATAAGACGTCCGATCGTGTTGTGTCTGATGGATCACTGGCTGAAGAAAACACCAACTTCCAGAGATTAGAGGTCGAGGATACCGAGTCTGCTCAAGACACACAGCAAGGCCCAGTAGTCCTCTTGTTCGGGCTTGCGTTCAACTTCGGCCTCGGGGAATCAGAGTTTCCGTTCGATTCGGGCTGGAGTCATGTGTGAATACATTTTTCATTCCGCAAGATAGAGAATGGTTGATTTTTCTCGACAAAATTTCTGAACCCAAAAATGGGCTTCAACAAGCGAGGTACGAGCTCAATTTTGTTGATGCGTTTGCCTAGGGGAGACTAAGAATGGGCGAGGTTCGCACGACCGCGGTCTAGATCTGCGCATGCGGATATAAAACTGATTGGAAACGAGCCGAAACCAGAAACCAGTCGTAAACCCGAATGTCCCAGTCTATTCCTCACTGGTGGCTAAGATCTCTGTGGAGAGGCTAAAGAATTACAGCTGTTTGCGGAACATAAGGCGCGGAGTGTTTTGCCATTCCTTGAGCTCATCGAGGTCGACCCATGCGGTGTCGGAGAATGATTGCGGATGCATGGTGGCAAATTTTGTGGGGAACGACTCCAGAACATTAGTTTGCATCGAATGGAAGGTTGAGGGATGTGTCTCATCCCGAAAATGTTCCAGAACCGTGTCAGGGAGGCGCGTCAGAATCGCTTCGAGTTCCGCCATTGCGTGGCGTTGCGGCGGCGAGAATGTGGGGGGAAGGAAGCTGGGTAGCGGATCAATAGCGACGGCATCCACTGCCAAGCCACGACAGCCGAGCGGTGTGTTGGGTTTCCTGAAATCGTGTCGGATTTCCTGAAGACCGTGTCGCCTGTGGCGAAATGTGTCGGATTTGCTGATCTGCGTGCGTGTTTTCCTGGATGTGTCGGATTTACTGATTTTTGACAGTTGTGTCCCTGTGTCGGGATTTGTATATACTCATCTCACCTTCGTACGATGCCCTGCGAGAGCTCCTCGACCCTGCGCCCTCACTATCGACACGTGGATGGCTCCACCGGCTAGTGCTGCACGAATGTTGTGGAGGACGTAGACTATGGCTGTGGGACGAAGAATACATGGACGAGGTGTTTTTCTGCGCTGATTGCCATCATCGCTGACCATGGTACGGGTGAAGATGGTTGGATGAACGCGCGGTGGGAGGTGTACGACACGTGTGTTTCATTGTCTCCCCACGTGTGTTTCATTGTCTCCCGAAATTCATTCACGCCCTTTCCGTCCTCATTCACTGAGTCTGATTATTCCATTTTTCAACCACCATCAGTTTTTCGCGCATTTGCACGGCCTGAACTATCGAGGCAACCGTTGGTACGATGACGCAGGCGATTGGTTGAGGGGTCGAATGGAGCTTCCGGAAGAACAGTCCGTGACGATTAGGCAGGACAACAAGTTTGGAGAGAAAATATAATTCATTACTTCCGGAGCAGTAATAGGGGCGTGCAGTAATCAGTGCTTCGAATTTCAACTCGCATACTTGACCAGAGACTCGGTAATCCTCAACCTGCTCCGCGCAGCCGACCACTCAAGCAAAACGAATAGAATGGTGAACCTCGCCACGGGCCTTGCCAGGCCATTCCCAAGAAAAACACAGAGCGGCCCCTCAGCCTCAAGATCTTGCTCAGGTCCATTTTAACTTTGTGCATCTGACATGTGCGGCGAGTTGAAGAACCGGTCTTACCTTTCTCGAGCTCAACGAGTTGGCACAACAGATTCGTTCAGTCGGGACCAGATCAATGGATTTACATTTCAGCGAGGGTATTCCGACACCAAAGAAGGAATCGGAGAAAGCCCGTGAAGATGACTATATTCATTCCGGAATCTCAAATCGCAATGCTGTCAATGAATTGAGATTATTTATCCATCTGGTGGAACGAGGGACACGTACGATCTATCTCCTCCGTTCGCCGCTTTGCAATGAAAATTTCTGCCCGACTCCAATAGTCTTCGCCTGACTGTGTCCCGGTATACCAGTCTTCCACGTACCCTCTTACGTGCATAACCACAAATCGAACGTCTCGAGTTAGACCGAGCTCGTCGAGGTCGTAAACTCGCATCACGTATGAATTGAGGCAAACCAGCACGCGCAAGGTGGCACAGGATTCCAAGATCCGGGGACATGTGAGAATGAGGCCGGAGTAGTTGAACGAGAGATGTGTGAGTCGCGGGAGGAGCGAAACAGCTCCTGCAAGGAAGTTACAGTCAACCGAAACGGGGAGTAAATCCTCGAGTTCGAGGTGTGTGAGGCGCGAAAACACCCGATGTGTGGGAGGTAGTGTCCGTAATATTCGATAGCACGACGCATAAAGTTGTTTGATGGGGAGGGCCGCGAGTAGAGGTATTAATTTCCGATTGTTCTCGAGACCGGGGAGCCAGAGATTTTCTACGCCGGTGCAGACGGCTAGAATCGCCTGGGTGTCGTATGTACTCCAATAGAAGAGACACAGATTGCGGACTGCCGCGATAAACAATGAAGACGGTTTGTCTCGGATAGCGGCTACGACAACATTAGCTGCATAAGTGGGAAGTCCAGCCAGTGGCTGTCGGATTCGACGACCATCGTGCGATAGAGTAAAGGTTCAACCCTGCATTACATGAGAAGTGAGTGCGGTTCGCTCATCTACTGAAAATTTCAACACACCACTCTTTGACCCGTTGTGCGACGAGCATGAGCTTGGGGATCGATCTTGGATGAGCCAAGGCATAAATTTCAAAAATCAGCCTTTCCAGCTCGGGCGGTAGAGCTGGTGAGACAAAGTCCATCGATTGCACTGGATTCGATCTCCGGAAGTTCTTTGAATGCAGAGATAGCTAGGACTTAGTCAGAGCAAAGCCAGAGCGACGCCGAGCAGACGGTCCACGTGTGGGCCACGAGGCAAACCAATTCGAACCAAACATATTACAAATCACGGTTTCTGGATTTCACACGAAATTGGCAAGTGCCAGATCGTCCGTTCGGGTTTAGACAGGTTCAACATTCAAACACGTAATACACACGCATATACGTACACAGGAGAGAGAGAAAAACGAGCCGCTATAATGACTAGTACTCCAAGCCTCGGAGTGGAGGCTGCATCAAAAACAGGATTGATAATTAAGACTGCGGACTTTGGGAAAAGTAAGATCCCTGGGCCGTTCAGCAGGCAACTCAAATTACTTACATTGCAGGGACAGTGGTTGCAGGTCCTGGCTGGGCTGTGAAAGTGGGGAACGGAGTCGTCGCACACTGGCAGGAATCTTGTTAATGCGATCGAACTCAAACTGTTTGTAGCGTACTCACCGCCTGCTCTATGTCATTCTGAGTCTGTCCGGCAGGCAGGTGGGGGCCAGCATTGGCAGGCAAGGGAGGCGCAGCGGGAATAACGTCGGAGCAATCGATGAGATTCGCGGATCGTGTCCAATGATGGCGAGCTTGTTGAAGGCCTTCGTAAACGCGGTCTGCACGGCTGGCAGATTACCTACTGAAGTATCAGTACAAGTTTATCTTAGAATTAATGGCCATAGACTTGCCGGCGAACGATTGCCAAGCACAAGACGTTGCAGAATCGCGGGCCATCTGTTGTGAAATTCAAGCCAGAACTCCGAGTGGATGGATACAACGACACCTACCAAGTGGTCAGACTGGAGTCGGAGCTCACCCGCCACGGCAGACATGACTTCGCCTTGACCGGGCTGGGAGCTACTCAGACAATTAAACACCAGTTGCTGAAAGAATTTTAACCCGCGTACCCAGGGAATTGAGTGCCTCTGAGCTGAACCTCAATGAATACTTGGGTATCAAAAACGGAGGGAGTCGAGTCAAAGGGCGTCCCAGGTATCTGCGACGAAAATGTGAGCCATAAAATAATTTCACTGTTCGTGAGAGCATTCACAGTTGGATCGACAGTATCGGCTCCGGCAACGGAGTGACTAGCCAAGAGAGCGACAACATCGGTGGGGGTGAAGCCACCCGCATCGGCCATACGAGCGAGGATGACATCGACGTTGTCTGGATGATATTACTTTGATTCGGAGTACAAATAATGGAGGGACGTACCGAATGGCTCAGGCACTAAACCATCCGGACCCGGAGCAGGGGCGACAGGCATTGGCCGTCCCATCATGAAACCGGCTTGAGGAGCACCGGGACACAAGCTGAGGCGAGACAGCTGTTGAGTTTGTGGTTCAATTAGTCAAAATGTAGTCAAAGTTGTGAGAGTCGTGTACCTGCAGCGAACTGGATACTACGAACATGATAAATGCATCTGACTCGACGAAAGAAGATGACCTACAAATCTCCGGGGGTCACGTTGTGGGCCTGAATGAAAGGAACCTCGGCGTCGATCTATTTATTGTTGAATTAGCCGGTTCAGCAACATTGTTGAACGCGTACCGGGTCGTCGAGACCAGCATTCGCGGGAAAGGTTAGTTCGGTGTCACTGAAGACAATGATGGACCCGTCTGCGCCCCCTCCACCTTGAGAGGGGGAGAAACCGACCGCGTCGTGGAAGCTCAGCCGCAGAGCGCCATGGGCCTTGAGGGGTTTTGAGTTGTAGAAAATGACGGCCGGAACAGCAAGCGTACATCGTCACCACATTCGTTGTCGAATAGGTTGGGCAGAATGTCTTCCAGGACGGGGAACCAGGCACAACAAGCCTCGTTCGTCACAGTCTGCCCGCCCGCGCATGTTTGCTCTTTTCTTAGGGGTAGAAGCACCTGTTGCAAGTTGAACAAGCAAGGAGAGAGGCGGCGTAGGTCTGACCATAAGCAGAGCGAATTGCTGCAACGACGACAAGCGCAGTGGAGAGAGACTTCAGAAACATGACAGGAGACAGGAGAGACGCGGGTGTCTGCTAGCTCTAGTCCATTCTCTGGGGGCTTTTATCTCGTTCCTGCTAGTTCTATTCTCAGTACCGGGCAGAAAGACGAGTCAGTCATTACCGAGCAGCATTGGAAGACCCGACAACCGTGGGGTGATAGTGCTCGTTGGCTGAGAAAAAACCTTTGGCTTGGGTCCAATCGCCGTCGTTAACAACGGACGCGGAACTACTGTAAGTCCCGCTTTGAAGCAAGTATCTGGACACCACAAAAATGAGTGGCTGAAGGCGAACGACGGGCGTTCGCTCTTTGGGCTACGAAATTGTCGTAGGTGTATGACCTGGAACAGTTCAGAACTTTGTCCGTGTCATATGTGCCCGGGTCAATAAGAATTTTGAACACGGTAAACCAACACACTGGATGTGAACCACAGAGTCCATTTTTCGCTGGCGGTGAGCCGGAAGAGTTAAATCTCTTGGATGTACCGGTGCAACCGGAAAAGATTCAGATATTAATAGAGTCATCCGGTTGTGGTTCTCCCATGATACGTAGAAGAATAGCGATGAGTCGCGTACGCAGATCCACTTCATCGGGACCGAAAGAATGGTTCAGTGGGGTGGATTGAACAGTTGCGAAGGAGACATTCAACGAACCTTCGTAACACGTCATTCGAGATTGGTCCCCTGTGACTGGGTGCGCATCGCGGGTTTGAATGGCCTTCACACGGCGCGCAAATTATAGCAGCAGGATGAGAAAGTAATTGTATTCTATGAATATCGCCTGAGTGCTCACCTATTTTTGGCTGGTTGTATTCTGGTTCGTCCCACAGATCGTGTAAATGGATAGAATGCGACAGCACCAGGTTAACGGGTGAATACGCATTCGAATAGAAGCCATGAAAACATACTATGGGTCTGAATTGATGGATGTCAGATACAGACTGCACGATTCAGAGTTCGGAGCAGATCGCAGTGTATGTATGGCCGTCGGAAATGTCGTTTTTTAATCTTGATCGCGCCAGCTTGAAATAGCGTTTTCTGCGGAAAACATGAGTGTGTTTTTGGTGGTGTGAAGTCGGTTCAGAAAGCGGCTGCAGTAAACTCCAGTGGTACGGTACCACGCTGCGACGAAAAGAACAAGTTTGTTCATGATAACGGGCTCGGTGACGGGACAGCCGGACGTTCGACATGGGGACCTGCGACCAAGAGAATGGAAAAAGGCGGAGGAGAAGAGGTGCATGTTCACACTTGTACCTAGACCACCCATTCCCGATAATAACGAAGTACGCACTGTCCGTCCTGCTGCGGTAATGGCTGCTAGGTACCGTCGCGACCACGGCAGACATATTTGACCGCCTGACTCTTGGAGTGGCTTGGGAGTGATTGACACATCAGGGGTTGAATTGACCTGAGGAGGAGAGGCGTTGAGTACAAGCAGATGAACTCGCAGAATCATCGACATCGTGTTCGAGTCGAAGGTTCGTCACGGTCATGTGATTGATCGTCGGCGGTTCCCGGCGGAGTCCCAAATTGAAATGCGGAAAGAGGATGCGCGAACATTTACTTACGCAGTGGGAAGTCTACTTTCATCCAAAACACGGCCGTGAGGAACGAGAAGCACTGCCAGAGCGCCAACCTCAGAACCGAGCAAAAGGGAAGGAGCTTTCTGTGGCTTTGTCATGTCAAACCGATTTCGAACACGTTGGCTTGACGGTCATGGCGGGACGTTCTATCTTATTTAGAAACGGCTGGAGACGCGTCTTGTGAGTGTTCACGTTGGGGGGACGCATTCAGGTGACGAGAACTTGTCACTTCGGGCCGTACTGTACTTTTTCGTTCAAATCGGTAGTCACGCGTCACGCACCCCCCCGTCGATCACGAACTTTGGTCGATGTCACGCGTCACTCGGGCCTCTGTCGAATCTCCAGGTGTCACGCAGGTCCCCAAACTGCCCAAAAAGTGCAAAAAAGACGAAAATTTTGTGTTCAAATGTCGAAATTTTCGAGGTGTCCACGCAAAAATTCGGCGGCTGCCGAAATGTCAAGTAAAACGGGTCACGCGTCACACCCCCTGTCGATTTGAACGAAAAAGTACAGTATTGGGATCCAGGGCGTCCAAGTTGAGGTTTAAATGGTCTTCGTTCAGGCCCGATTTTGACCACCACTACATCACACATTCTACAAGATCGGGTTAGGGCATCAAACCGTCCGTAAATTTTACGGAGTTACGGGCCGTAAAGACGGTTACGGGCCGTATCGTAACGGACTGGTTGCTTCACTCATACGATACGGTTACGCTACAGCTTGACGCGTAAACGCTGCCCCGTAACCGTCCGTTTACGCGTAAACGGCTTCGACCCATGCCGGCGATGCCGACACCTTTTTCATCTGATGGCCGTCACGTATCACATTGCCGAGCTCTTTTGAGATCCGCCAACACGGCCGCTACACCCTGTCTCGGTGGCCCAGACATTCTATCGTGATACAAGACCACCTACCGATTGTAATCTTATCTATGTTTCGGAATTGATCCGGCGGAGTTTAAATAATTGATAAGAAAAGATGGACGGGTATCACGTTAGAACGTCTGGGGCATTTGGTATAGCAACACCCCCCATCCCGTCACAACCCTTCTCCCCGTTCTTCCCCCCGCGTTTCTGCCCTCAAGGCTGGCCATATTAACCCATCTGCCTCTTCTAAATAGCCCTCCAATTTTTTCCGAAAATTTACTGCTCATTTCTATGCCTGTGTACCCATTTGAAACACCAACTACTTGACCCCTTCTTTATGCCATTCTTCGCCATTTTGACCCAAACTGCGCTGGAAAAAAACTGGACTATGTTATATTTATATATTCCATCCTTGAGCACATTTTGGCCGTCAGTTAGCCCTCTCATGGTCCACAGGACACTTTTCTGAAGGTTGTGTGACAGAGAAAGTGTGACGCCATGGGGGGTGTTGCTATACCAAATGCCCCAGACGTTCCACTGTGATCTGCGCCCCACTTTTCCTTATCAATTATTTAAACTCCGCCGGATCAATTCCGAAGCACTAGATTAGATTACAGGATCACTGTGGAACGTCTGGGTTACCGAGACAGGCTACACCCAAATTCAATCGGCTTAGCCATCTCGACATGTCTCAGTTCATGCAAAACAATTCAACTGCGCCGCTGAGACCGACATTGAGCTCTCATGAAGGTACTCAATCTTGATTCTGGGTCGTAGGGCTCAGAGAATCACGTTCAGTTATATCCTACCGATCTCCTGCATGCTTCAATCGATCCTGTAGGGCGACGTGTTGCGATCAGATGTGTGAAAACTCTTGCAAAATCCCGTAAATTACGCGTAAACGGACGTTACGTACGTAACCGTCCCGTTTGCCCTTTCGTTTCTGGTCGTTACGCACGGGAAGGGGCGTAGCGTACCAGATATACGGCGTAAAAATTACGCCGTACGCGTAATACTGACGGTTTGATGCCCTAGATTGGGTGTCCAATTACGACCATCAATCGGTAAACAATGTGTGGACAGAACGATTATACGCAGTCAATGAACTTCCCAGTTCAAGCTTCGCAACCGCATATGAGAAGGTTTTCAAACAAAACTGAGGATTTCTCACCGGTCGCCGTAAGAAATATGAGTACTGTCCAAGATCACCTTTGGGACTGTCGACTTGCGGTTCACGGAAAAGCGGTAGTTGACTTCCACTGAGGCGGCGTAACTGAATATATCTATGTCTTCGTCTTCGTCCTCCGAAAGTGGGGGGAGATGATCTCCTAGAATAATAATTTCGATAGAAGCTAGGTGTCGCAAGAGAAATGAAAGTTCTTTAATGTACTGGCGCGGCGGGAAAACCTTTTCAATCGGCCTCTTGGGTCTACCACACTTCCCACTTTGGTGAAATAAGCAAAGACAGGTGCAGTGATATGTTTTGTACTCCTGCAATCGGAGAGTTGGCAACTTTGTCAATGAAGCCAACGTCCCGCGATATTCGATCTTAATTGGAATTTTGGATAACTGCCATTTACACTCACTGAGTACGCACTAGGAACTTGCTGATGCAGACATCGAGATCAGTTAGGTTCGGAAAGGACGAGACCAGCTGAACCAACGATGCCGGGGACAATTCGTTCGTTAGTTTTTACCGCATATCCGGTGTCGTCCACCGCAGCGACTTCGGACTTGTTTAGACACAAGTGGTTTGCGAGTGGGACGAAATGAAACTGGGGGAAAATGTCCCCGGACCACTCTAGATGAATGAGGGTGATCGTCAGCGTTTCTGGCCATTACACGGAATCTTCGAAAGAACCCTCGAACGTACGAAGGCGGGGAAGTCCTGAGAAATCTTTGAGAAGCCACTGTGTGCCGAGCAAGGTGACATTCGGGTGTAGTGTCAAGAAAGGGGAGAAATTCGGGCGGGGAGCCATGTCGACATCCCCGGGAAATGCCCCTTGGTCCGGACTCATTTCCACAGACATATCAAGGGTCGTGAGGACAGGAAGACGAATGATATTGATGGTGTCGACGAGGTCCTCAAACCCGTCGTAGGGAAACTCGTTCTCGTTGAAGGAGATTTGCAGTTTCAGTCGCAGTGTGTGGAGAAGAGGAGAGTGTTGGAAATGGGATCATCGTGCGCCGCGTCGCCCGGTTACCTTACCTACCCCCCCCCTATCCGTCACACAGCTTTGTCTTTATATTCGGCCTGTCTCTTGTATCCCCCGCGCTCGTGTTCCCGTGCCCCGAATACACTTCCTTGTGACTCACCCTAGCGTGCGACTTCGACTTTCACAGAGAGGACGATGGTAACATCTGCAGAGACTCCGTAAGCTTATAGAACAGCTTTTCGGCATTCTGATAGGCCGCATCTAGCAAGTCTCATTAATCTCTGAATTCAGGGGCGGGCCATATTCACTGACCATACATATCAAGCGACAATGTTAGTCCTATGACCTCAATTCCTCCGGTTTGAATAAACTATGGTACCGTTAATGGAGTTCATTGTCACAAAACAATCAACGCGCGTTAAAGTTATTGTTCGTCCCAGGAGTGCAAACAAGAAGTTCTTTGAGATTGGGGAAGAGACCCAGGGCACCCAAGATCTTCCCCAGTTCATCTCAACCTGATTAAACGACAGCAATCCAGGGCAATAGACGGTCCAGAGACTCAGCGCACCGGTCAACAATCCCCAATGGAGGACTCTTAAGATTTAACGGATCCGCTTCTCAGTTGGGCACTAGGAATGAGGCGACGCATATTATGAAGCAAATCTGTAGCGGCCTTGACATCCACGATCGAACGGGTCAGCTTCAGCCGCTGCACCTGTTCAGCCAAATGTGGTCGCCCAAATGGCGTCCATGCTACCGACAAGTCACCTACCGATTCGCCTCGGCTCTGCGATCGCCTCCCCGCTGAAATCGGCGGAGTAAGTTGAGACGAAGATATCGCAAGTACGTTTCCAAAACCTTGACTTTCTCCATGTTTCCTACGGTTGAGCAGGAGGGTATGACGTTTCAGGCGTCGCATAATTCATTTCGGAAAAAAACTCGAGGTTTGAAAAAAAAAAAACTTCTATCGAAGTTCAGAATGCTCTTATATTACACCCACAGATACTAGGTAGGTGTATGTTGCTCACACTGGGAGGAATCCGCCTGTATTCGAGTGAGATGAGCAGGATACAACTTCGGCTCCAGCCCCGACCACAGGCAATCAACACCGATTAGCGCCGATTCGCCTATCGCTCCTCCATTCTCTGCCCAGCTAACTCAGTGTCTTCGATTCCTGCAATGAAACTCCAGATTTCGCACATCCCACGGTTGGGCTATGAGTTCCAGACCTCGTACTCAATTCGACAAGTAGTGCGGCGTCTCTTGCCAGACAGGTTGATGTCGCGGGCTGGTAGATTAGAGAGTATAGCGTTCAGTGTGAGCGGACACTTGATGCCGAAGAAGTGCAAGCTGTTTTGTTGTGGTTGGTTCCATTGACGTGTATGCGCGTTCAGATCATGTACCCTTTACATTATACACGATGGGTGGATACTCTACTCGGTAGAGGGAGCAGTATCTCTGGCTGGATCTTTTGCCTGCATTTGTGAATAGTATGGCTGTCCGTGCCGATGAGTTATGTCCGGTTCTCTCCTTGATTCGCACCTGATTCATGGTGCCTCTCACGGGAGGTTGTGTCGGAAATTAAAAAAGTTATGGATGATCACTGTTGCATCGCCCGCTCGGCAGTTCCCGGTCCGGCCCGACTCTTCACCGCCCTCCTCCCAAATACATCTAAATGTCTCAGATATTCGATCTTGTCTTCAAGAATAATGAGGGCAAGGGTATATTTCGTTCCTTTGACTTTACCTCTGACTTCAAGATGATTCACCAATTTATTCCGACTCAATACGAGGTGATTCGCACCAACTCGTACTTACTTTACCTGGCATTTTCTTAAACCCTTCACCCTAAAATACGGTACCGAAGCTTGTATAAATTAGGTAGATATTGTTTGCTTAATTCAGAATTCCCTCGCCCTTTTCGTTGCCTGACCGGAATCAGACCCGTCCTCGATTAGAGCGATACCTCATCACCTCTTGCGCACGCATGCCGCCTCGCATGACCCGGAATATGTAAGGAAGAGCGGGCATCTCTATCCCGTGCCTATCGCCTCCTTCAAGTTGTCTGAGTCAATTGGCATGCCTAAGAGTCAGATAGAATGCAAGACTGTCGCACCCGAGTTTCGCCGAGTCTCGGGGATAGCATTCGACCCTTTCCTAAAACGACTTCAAGGTGCGTGCGGGACGTACTATTCCGTGCACATTGGTGTTTTGTATAGGATTCGAGTCCAGATATATGTGTGGGTAGATGAGGAAAAACCCGAAGCCTCGGTCATTGTGCACCGAAAAAGAGGCTTTTAGTGAGTAAATCACCCACCCTTCGATACTGAGGTCTGGAAAACTAAACACCATCTGAAGCCCTCCAGGCCCGCGATCCTCGAGCCGTCTTGATTATACGCGATACTCTGCGCGCCCGGCAAGGTACGGGACCAAGGTACCTCCCTTTCCCCCACATACTCATGCCAGCTATGTACATCCATGCATGACAACTATGTATTACTGAATGAGCATACGTTTTCTGTAGCTTGGTGGGTCCTCGTGCGTCGTGCGGGCTCATTCCTGCACATCTTCTACACGCGCGGGGTTCTTCGTTGCCTAGAATAGCTCGAAGCCATCCGTTATATATCCATAATACAACAATGGAACAAGTGAACACCTTGAACGTACTCGAAAGCAGCGTCTTCTGTCGCAATCTTGCTTGCTGAGCGGGTGGCCCACTCAGACTTTGCTCCAAATGTTCGAACCCTCGGTCATCTCGGCCGAACCGAAGATCCTCGAAGACCCAACAGCATGTGATTGCACTTCCACCATCTCACCTCAGTAAGTCTCGCCAGCGGCGTTGTCTGCAACTAACGAAATAATGGCCTTCTCAGCCACGAGCTCTACACAAAAATCCCTACCGTACCTCTCTATCCGACTCACCCGACTATGGCGTGCTCGAACGAACGAAGATCCATCATTATCAATCGAACCCTCTATCGAGGATCTCTTTCCAGTCGCGCGCAATCTGGGAAATTTGTTCCCCGAATCAGGTGGGTCAGGCGGGCTCAGGCAGGTTGAAGTTCAGAGTGATGAAACGCGGCATGCTCTCACCGCAAGCTCTTAGCAACCAAACGCGGGGGTGCTATTAATAGCACCCTGCTTATCGTCCACTTTCAATTATCATGGTCTCAGACCGTCATCGTGGTGTGTCATCGTGCCGTTCACGAGTTTCCGGCGCTACCACTGATTTCGTATCAAAAAAAATACCAGTGAGTAGCGGTATTTGGGCTCTGACTGCCCAAATTTTCCTCACTTCGACGGCGACACGCGCGAGTCCGACAGCTCTTCACCTTGAGACCTTGTCTAAGAAGAGCCAGCATACAGTATGGATGGGCATCCGGGCCACCATTTGCCGATCTTTTGCCGATCTCTGTCGCGCTCCAACCTCTCCTCACATGGAATATTGATGCCGTCGCGTGCAAGCTTGTGCAAGCCATACGCTGCCACCCCACTCTAGCACGTATGGCGTCGGCCAGACACGATACGGTATCCAAGGCTGTAGAAGCATAAAAGCTACTCTGCTCAGCAGGAAGTTCCCCATCTCAATCTTATTGTTTAGTGAGACTCCGGCATCATGTCCGTTACCTCTCTTTTCTTCGCTTCGCTTATTGCCTTCGCCGCCGCCGGACCTGCGTTCCAGAACTTTGTCGTTCAGGACAGCCTCTCCAGCGTGCCGCAGGGCTTCTCTAAAGTCGGCCCCGCCGCCGACTCCACGACCCTTAACCTTCGCATTGCGCTCGCCTCTTCCGACTTTGCCGGGCTTGAGAAGGCGCTCTACGACGTCAGCACCCCGTCGAGCTCCAACTACGGAAACCACCTCTCCAAGGATGAGGTGCGTGATTCCCTATAGTTTTTGAACTCACTCTGATTTTTCTCCTCGCCAGGTCAATGCTTTCCTCGCCCCGACTGCTGACGCCGCCTCCGCCGTTCAGGCCTGGCTCGACTCGCACGGCCTCACCGCCACCAAGTCGTCGGCTGCCGGTGACTGGCTCTCGCTGAGCGTCCCCGTCTCCAAGGCCAACGAGCTCTTCAACGCCAAGTACGAGAACTTCGAGCACGTCGCTTCTGGCAAGACCTATGCTCGTACGCTCTCCTACTCCCTCCCCTCCGAGGTAGCGGACCACGTCGCCGCTGTCCAGTGCGTATCCACAGAATTGATTGAGCGAGATGGATTTCAACTGATGGTGTTTATTTAATTACAGCCCGGCCTCGACGTTCAACAACCCCACCTCGCTCAAGCCTGTCCTCTCTGCTCCCAAGACTTCCTCTGGCATTTCCACCGACGCCACCCCTGCGTCGTGCGCCACCACGATCACCCCGGCCTGCCTCCAGTCCCTCTATGGCATCCCCAAGACCGCTGCGACCGAGTCCTCCAACTCGATCGCTGTTGCTGGCTTCATCGAGCAGTTCGCCAACTCGGCCGACCTGAAGAGCTTCCTCAAGAAGTTCCGCACCGACGTCAGCTCCGCTACCACCTTCAAGCTCCAGACCCTCGACGGTGGCTCCAACTCGCAGACTTCCAGCAAGGCCGGTGTCGAGGCTGTGCGTTACCCCTTCTTCTTCTTGTATCCATGAACACTAACAAATTACGCACGCAATAGAACCTCGACATCCAATACACCGTTGGTGTCGCCACCGGTGTCCCCGTCTTCTTCGTCTCTGTTGGCGAGGACTTCGAGGACGGCGATCTCGAGGGCTTCCTCGACATTGTCAACTTCCTCTCAGACGAAGATGATGTTCCCCAGGTCATGACCACCTCGTACGGCGAGAACGAGACCGACATGTCCAAGGCGCTTGCGTTGTCCGTACATCTCTCTCTCTCTCTACTTCATTATTTTGATGTCACTTTACAGTAAACTCTGCGAGGCGTACGCCGCCTTCGGTGCCCGCGGGACTTCAATTCTGTTCGCCAGCGGCGACGGTGGTGTGGAGGGTGGCCAGGCGCAGACCTGCACCAAGTACCAGGCCGCGTTCCCAGCCGGCTGCCCTTAGTGAGCCTCCCGTTGCGTGCAATGTGTCCTATATTGACTGGGAAATCAGTCTCACTGCGGTAGGCAGCGTGCACGGGATTTCTCCCGAGACCGCCTCCACCTTCTCCAGCGGTGGATTTTCTAACTACTGGGGTGGTATGTTTTTTTTTCTTATGTTTCTGCTTCTCCTTCCCTCGATTCAACCCTTCTGGAATTCCTCGCCTTCCATTCCTCCCCCTCTCTGTATGCAACCTTTCTCACCGGTGATTGAACGACAGTTGCCGACTACCAGTCCGACGCCGTCGCTGCCTTCCTCAAGGCGCAGGGCACCACCACCAACAAGGGCCTCTTCAACACCACCGGACGCGGATACCCCGACGTTTCTGCCCAGGGCGAGAACGTGCAGATCGTCTCCAGCGGCTCGACCGAAGGTGTCGACGGCACGTCGTGCTCCTCCCCCATCTTCGCGTCGGTCATCAGCCTGATCAATGACAAACTGATCGCCGCTGGCAACCCGCCCCTCGGCTTCCTCAACCCGTGGCTGTACGCCAACGCCGACGCTCTGAACGATGTGACCACAGGCAGCAACCCCGGCTGCGGTGCGAAGGGCTTCACTGCCCGTGCTGGATGGGATCCCGTCACGGTGTGTACCCTCTATTTCTTCAGTCTTCCCTAATCACTCATTCCTCCTCTCTTCACTTCAGGGTCTCGGCACGCCGAACTATCCCAAGCTGTTGGCTGCCGCTGGTCTGTAAATGGAATTCGAGGAACGTCGGGCGAGCGCAAAAATATCGTAGCATTTGCATTATATCTGTATTCAACGCAAGCTGTGGAATTAATTTTGTTTTCTGTTTTCAAACGACCTCCGTCTTTTGTGTTAGTGCCTTGGCCTCCAAGGCACTAACACAGAGTCTTTCCTAGATTGAATTTCAGTTCAACATGTCACCGGAACGCATCGAAATGGTCTTCCTCAATTTTGGCAAATGAACTCGTTCCAAAGGCGTGGATTCTTCAACCGCATACATATGTACAGGAATTTTGCACGCTTCGTGTGTTCCTTCCAGATTCAAACATAGGAACTCTCGCAGAAATTCAAATCCTCAATCGACACAACCAGTGTTCCAAAGAACTCTTCAAAAATTTCGATGTTTCAACCATGCCGTACAGCCACGGCATCGCTTAGCGCTTCCCAGCCGCGGCGGTACCTTGAAACTCACCTGCGCTTGGCATATCTGGGTGGCCCGGGATATAAGAAACGGTAAAACGAAAAGATTCTTATTGCCTCTCTTCTTCTGACATGTTTTTTACTGCGGCCCTACCGTCTATTCTTCTCCTCTCAACTAAACCGTGGCTCGCTGCAGCGAATGGGCGGGATCAACAGCCTTCTGCGCCAAGTCTCGGAAATACAATTTATAATGACCAAAACCTCCGCGTACGTCTGCTCAGTGGACTTGATCGACACAGTCATAGCTGATTCCTTCACTCATCAGTATATAGTGACAGTGATTGTCGGAGGCCAATGTCTGTTCCATAAATTCTTAATGATTACTTACGCTCTGACCAAGAATCCCAGCAATAAATGTCACCCTCGACACAGGGAGTACGGATATGTGGTGCGATCAAATCTGGATATGTTTTGGCCTGGTTTACATATCGAATTCTAGGCTCAACCCACGAGGCGGCGTTGGGACATTCCAAGACACCGGTGTCTCTCACGAGATTCACTACGGGGATGGATCTCCGTTCATCAACGGTACAATTGGGTTGATTCAGGTCTGTCCTTGTCTGTCCTGCAACCCACCAACTTCATACGTCGTCGTGTTAGGTCTCTTTGGCCGGGCACGTCATACCAAAGCAAGGTATGAACAAACTAAGCCATATCGATAAATGAGGACTGACCGCACACCCAGCGTTCATCAACATAACCCAGGTGGCCGCGATGCCTATTTGTTTCATTCCCCCGCTGACTGACTACCACGATTAGATTTCTGGATTGGATCAGTGCGGTCATGGCGACTGCGGTCTAATTGGCCTTGGCTTCGATAATCCCAAGGTTGGGATCCAGAATGCGCTCACACAAGCAGGTCAGGATGGCACCACCATCGGCAAGTCAGTTTTGAGCAACGTTTTCGACATGAACCCCGACAAAGGCCGTTTCTTTGCGCTCTCACTGTCCCGCGAACGCGACGCGCGCGACAGTGCGCCGGCGACGCTGCATATCTCGGAATACGCCACCCGCTATGAGAGCGTGCAGTATGAGCCCATCCGCCCGGTATACCCACCTACCGAGACAAACTGGAATCTTCTGTCCAAGGGATTCTCCGTGAACGGCCGGCCACTATCCCTGGTGGCGAACGACAAAACGGTACCGGGTGGTAACATTCTGATCGGTCTCGACACCGGTAACCCGGGCGTCTGTACGCGGCCAGAAATACGGGAGGCCATATACTCTCAGATTCCCGGCGCGGTGCTTTCCAAGAATTCGTCGATCCCCAGCCGCAATTTTCGAGTAGACCAGGATATCTGGGTCGTCCCATGTAACGCATCGCTGAATCTCACCATGGACTTCGAGTACGTGGTTCGACATCGGGCTTCCTGGTGATTTGATTGAACTGTCCTGGGCAGAGGCAACTCATATCCCGTTCACCCTTTGGATTTGACGGCAATGTATACCCACGTCGGGCGCGACGGTGTCAACCGAACCATCTGCGTAAACACCATCACCAACTGCGGCATGGCCAAAGATGTCCTGTATGGGGACCCTTTCCTGCGCAACGTCTACACCGTGTAACACTCCCCTCTTGCTCGCTCACTGCGGCCGCTTACCATGCCATGGCAGATATAACTTTGGTAATGCTACCACGCCGCCCTTTGTGCAATTCTCTTCCCAAACCGATGTCGAGGAAGCGGCTAGGGACTTTGCAATTGTTCGTCAAGAACTCCTGGCCAGGAGCGCTCCGGAACTCGGCCCAGCCGATATGGTCCACCTATACGACGGACCGTCGGCAGGGATCCCTGCGAACCCGACCTCACCCGGATCTTCTTGCTCGAGCGGTGTGCGGGTCGCTGAAAATCTTGCCAACGACGCGATACCATCCAGCAACGACTCCATCCTCGCAAAGCACGCCCCAGTCATCATTGGCCTCCTTGCTGCGAACCTCCTCATTGTGCTCAGTATCCTTGCCCTCGCGGTCGTTCGGTTGATTCGCGATAGCCGGGAGGTTGGTTCAGCGCGATCCCAGAGTGCGCCGCGATATGTCCCTGTTCACGTACGCGACGACGATTCTGCGCCGCTGACTCACCCGCCATTCAGTGACAAGAAAGGCTATTCGGATGCTTGAACCAACTATATCATTGATCTTTCATCTGCTACATTATCACACGGACAATACTGGGCCTCTTTTGTGAATAGAACCATAGCATTTATTCCTTGGAACATCGGAAATACATCTTCTGGAACCATTGGGACTACATTTGAGGAAGTCACCGCCGATGGCACACTGCAGTCTGCGGTGCAGTCTGTTCTTGGCTTAATGGTTCAAGTATTGCCGGGAACATGCCGTTGATGAGAGTAACGGAAAATGCCGATTTCAGCTCTGCCGTGTCCCGGATGCGATATTTCAGGATCGAATGTCACTCTGCACAAAGTCTCCACCATTGGAAGGTAATGAGCAAGGAACTTAAAGAAGAAATCAAGGCTTACACCTACCGGCTATTTAGAGCAGAGTCGAGTGCGGCAGGGGGCACCACGTACTATTTCTGTTGCACACCGGTTCAGCTGGGGCACATATCCTGGCCTTCACCTGGTACATCCTTATCCCAATGTCTTCCTGGGCTTGAACAACAGTATGGTCACCCAATATAACACAATGGGATGGGCGGGTGGAGCGGCTGGAAAGGAATACCGGGGTCGAAACCTAGTTCAAACGTCGACTTGTGAACATCACACACAGTCTGAAAAATAGCGCATCCAATTATGGCCATCAATCGGTACAACATGCGTGTAGAGAACGGGTCCCCAGGCCAAACTCAACAAAAGCAAGAACTGCATATGTAGTTCATGAGCAGGTTTTTAACAAAAACACAGGACTTTCTCACCGGTTGTCGGAAGAAATCTGGGTACTCTCCAAGATCACCTTTGGGTCTTTCGACTTGCGATTGATGGAAAAGTGGTAGTCGACCTCGATTTCAGCGGGTTCAAAAAGTCTGTTTTCATCGGCCTCCGGCTCAGGGGGTATATGGTCGCCTAGAATACTAATTTCGACCGATGCCAAGTGTGGCAGAGACGGTATGAGAAGCGAAAGTTCTGTAATGTAACCGCGCGGCGGGAAGACTTTCTCGATCGGCTTCTTGGGGCCGTAACACTCGCCGTCTTCGTAACATGAGTCGTCATGACAGGTGCAGTGATAAGTCTTGTATTCGCGTAGTCGGAGAGTTCGCAACTTGGTCAGCAAAACCAATACCCCACGATACTGAATCTATTTGGACAATTAGCACAGTCGATGTCTAAGCGAGCAGGAGTACGCACCATGGGCTTGTTTATGCAGACATCGACATCGATGAGGTTAGGGAAAGATGAAACCAGCTGAGCAAACGATGCCGGGGACAATTCGTCCGTGAGTTTTACCGTTTCATCGGTATAATCTACCGCATCGATTTTGAGTTTCGTTAGATGCAAGTTATGCGTGAGTGGGACGACATGAAGCGAGGAGAAAACATCATCGGAGCCCATGCGATGAACGAAGCCGATTACAAGCGTTTCGAGCGGTGGACGGCAGCTACAGATGATGGCGGATTCATCGAACGAACCCTTGAACGAGCGAAGGCAGGGAAAGGAGGCTGCGAGGTTTTTCGGAAGGCCTGTTCCGAGTAGGGTGAGGTGTAAGAGAGTCGGGTGCAATGCCAAGAAAGCGGAGAAATTCGGGCGGAGTGGCGTGTCAGGATCCACCAGCCCAAATTCCTCTTCGTCAATCTTCACAGACATGTCAAGTGTCGTCAGAAGGGGGAGATGGATAAGATTGATTGTATCCACAAGGTCAGCAAAACCATCGTAGGGAAATTCATTCTCGTCGTAGGCAATGGTCAGATTCAACCGAAGGGTGTTGAGAAGAGGGGAGGACGATGGTAACATTTGCAGAGCCTCTGCAAGCTTATAGCACAGCTTGTCACCGTCCTCATACTCTCTATCTGCAGGAGGGTCGTCAATCTGTGACAATAAGAAGCGAGCCATGTGTACTGACCATACGTATAGAGTGAAAACGTCACTCCTAGAACCTCAAGTCCTCCGATTTGAATAAACTGTGGGTTTCGTCGACAAAATTAGACTCCAAGATTGAACAATACACGTACGTTGAAGTTGTTGTTTGTTCCGGTAGTAGAAACAAAAAGTTCTTTGAGATTCGGGAAGTGCCCCGGAGCGCCCAAGATCTTTCCCAGCTCGTCTAAACCTTTAAAGGATAACGTGTTAGAACAGATGGACCGTCGAGGGACCAATATTAGCACACCGACCGCCAAACGCCAATGGAGGACTCGTAAAACGGATCCGCTTCTCAATTCGGCACCGGGGATGAGACGACGCATATTCTGAAGTAAATTTTTAACGGCCTTGATATCCGCGATGCAAGAGGTCAGCTTCGGCTGCTGGACCTGTTCAGCCAAATGTGGCCGCCCAGAGGGCGCTCGTGCTTCGCTGAGGGTTTTCACGAGAGCCGATGATTTTACTTAGGTAAGGGGAGGGTCGAAGATGTTGCCGTAGAGCAGAGGTGAGAACTTGGAGTAAAATTCGTGGGACGCTGCACAGAGACGGGCTAGACATTGACGGGACGCAAAGGTCGCGATGGCCGCCCAAAGTTCAGGAGGTATCTCTGAAACGTCGTAGGAAACGTTCCGACTCGGCTTTGCATTTCTGTGGCCCGCATTAATGTTGACAAGGCACAAGGGCTTCAAAAGAAGATCACCCACCGATCCGGCTTGGCTCTAAGTACCCTTTGCGTGAGGCCGCCTCTGCGCTGAAATCAAAGGGAGTTCAGCTAGAGAAACGGAAATTCCTTTGCTAAAACCTTGGCTTCCTTCATCTGGAGAATCGAGTGGGCGAGGAGCAAGCGCACGCAAAGAAGCAACGAAAAAGTCTCGTGACTATGACGGGACACATCAACTCGGCTTGAACGGCTTGCGCTTCCGCATCTCCCTTGCCGGCCATTCACCCGTAGTCAAAGCTGGTGACCGCAGAGCTCTGATATATATGTTGTAGTATGGACCCCGCGCCCAGAAGACGGGGACGAGTCGGTCCGAGGGACGTGTTTGGTCGTGTGGGTTGTGTATTAATCCAAAGCCTGTAGCCGATCTCTTCAGTCTGAAGAGAACGGTTACAGTGACACTGAACTCTTGACCTACAGCAATATACCGACGTTTACTTAACTCTCTGATGTGACGATAGCCCGACGCTCATCATCGTCGAACGACGATCCAAACGGAGGACTGCCAGTCACTTAGTCGCCGCTCGCAAACCTTGGCTTCCTTCATCTGTCCCGCAAATCAACTAAGACGCGCCTGGAGAATCGAGTCGGCGAGCAGCAAGTGCAGCAAGCGGCAAAGACGAAAAAGTCTCGCGACCTCATCAACTCGTTTGAGCGGCTTGCGTGCGCTTCTTGCACCCGACCATCTCTTTATTCAATACTCTGACACGACGCTCATCAACATCGAACGATGATCCAAACGCAGGACTCTAGTCAGTTAGCCACCTCTGGCCCGCCTAATCTTCTGGACCGGGCGGGACCTTGGGGTTTCGATGAACCTCAAATAATATAGTCTAGCCACTTTGGAACCAGTCATTGCCGAAATCCCTCGACTCTGTGATTGCAATCCGCCTCTGGTTCTTGAGAGCCCTCCCTCCCCGACAACAAGCTCACGCCGCTCCGCGGTGATTCTGTGCGGGGCGGGTTCATCGTTAATATCGTGCACTATATCTCCCCCGCATCTGGTTCAGCGGCAAATCCGACGAGGCGGGGGCTTGCCATCAGGTCTGTCTTCGTCGTGCCTGTTCGCCAAGGTCACCAACAGAGGAGCGGATGGCGCTAATGTTCGGTATCTCTGTTGGAGTACATAGCGTAGCGTTCACATTTGTCACAATTTCACAGTTGAACCTAACCTGAAGCTCAAGTTTCAATTACGTACGGTGAGGGCCCCGCTTGGACTGGACATATTATAGTGTATAAGTACGACATAATGTATGGCATTTGTTATTGCTCGCCCTCTATGATGCAGCTCGAGCTCAGTAAGTAATTATAACATACTCCGTTCAATTGTTTAAAGGCACTCCATCCCATACTGCTAATGTGGTCTGGCGCCTGCGCACGAATCACCACGCAATCCGGGCGAGCCACGACTTCGGATGACTGCGATTCCACCACTTTCGCGCTTCGTCTAGGAAGAGCAGGACGGTTCCGTACCTGTGCGCCAAATGAGATGAGATCAGTTGCTGACCACAGATCGGCGGGGAAGAAACACTTACGCCATAGGCAAGAAGAAGAACTCGGCGGAGATGCCGCGCGTGAGGAAGATGTGCTCGAACCACGGGGTGTACGAGAAGAAGCTGCGACAACCAAGGATTAATTCGTTATTTTCATGCGGAGCTGACAAGCACCAGAGACGTACCATGCAAGCGCGAGGGCTACGAGCATTGCGGGGAAGATGTATACGTTGCGCGTCATCGAGGAACCCGCGGGGTTCTGCTGGAAAAGCGAGAGCCGGCGCGTGCGCGTCGAGAGTAGGTTGAACCATTGCATGATGACGAGGTTGAAGAAATCTATCCAAGTTTAGCAAGGACTATGGTCAGGAAAACAGCATGCGTACATAGCGACTGCGCGCGGTTGGTTAGTTCGGCGAGGAGCGCAGGGTCGACGCTGGAAGTGCCGTATTTGCGCCACAACGCGGAAAAGGGGACGCCGTTGCGTTGGAAGCCGAAATAAAAGGCACTATAATAAGAGCCAACTAAAGATAAGTGTCATGGTTGGTTTTGAAGGAGAGTGTGCGCACGCCGTCATCGAAGTCAACGTTTCCAGGATCCCGATGAAAAGGTACGCATGCCCGAGGAGCCTCACGTCCGCAAGCCTATCCTTCTTGCGGTTCCGCGGTTTCCGGAGAAGGAGATCGGCTTCGGGTTTCTCGTAGACGAGTGAGAGCGCGGGGAGGACGTCTGTGGCGACACAGATCTTGGGATTAGATTAAAATCAGCATCGTTCAAAGGGAAAGGGCGGGAGAGGACGGCGTACGATGATCATCTGAATACTACTGAGCGCCTGCGGTACACCCGCGAGGACGTTGAGCAGGACGGGGATGAGCTCGGAGAAGCTGCCTATATTATTTAGCCTCCCATCAGTCACCCTCTCCGAAAAGCGCAAAAGGCGAGGGACGGACCAGCAGGGAGAAGATACAAGATCGACTTGCGTAGATTCTCAAAGCACAGACGACCGTATTCGATCCCGGTGATCATAGTCGAGAAATTATCGGAAAGTAAAACCAGGTCCGCCGCTTCCTGGAACCGATTTAGCTGCGAACGCCATGTTAAGAAGTCGGAGAGCCTACCATCGCAACCTCGGAGCCCCCGGCCATCGCAACGCCGACGTCCGCTTGTTTGAGCGCAGGCGCGTCATTCACTACGAGGAGGAGAGCATTAAACGGGAGCCCAGTGTGTGGACCTCTTGGACACACCTCCATCGCCGGTCACGGCGACAGTGCACCCCCCACCTTGAAACGCACGCACAATTTGTAATTTCTGCTGAGGGCTAGTACGGCCAAACACAATTTCGTCGAACTGCCAAACACAAACCAAATTAACAAATGCTGAGCGCCAGGAAGAATCTCACGCACGGTCAACACTTGTTTCCACTGCGACTTCGTCATCGTGATCATCTCGGAGCCACTGAGGACTAGACTCGTGAGAGTAGCATCGGGAGCCTTGTTATCGTCAAAGTCGGGGATGTTGGCGAGGGGAGTGTTCAGGGGCAGGTCCACAAGATGCTTGATCTCATTGTCTGGCGTGGTGATTATACCAACCTGACGCGCGATCGCAGCAGCCGTCAGTGAGAAGTCGCCTGAAAGATAAATGTGTTGAGAATTTTGGCAGCGGAAGGAACAATGGATAAATACCTGTGACCATGGCAAAGCGGATGCCTGCCCTGCGGCACACACGAACCGTCTCCTCCGTTTCGGGGCGTGGAGGATCTACCAAGGCGACGAGGCCGACGACCGTCAAGTCGATGTTCGCGGCGAGCAGGTAGTCTTCGAGAGAGTTTGCATCGACGTGCCCCTCAGACACATCACGATTCAGTGTCTTCTTGGCAAGCAGGAGTACTCTCTGGCCACGGGCAGCGTAGTCCTCCTGTATAGCCGAGATGCCTGCAAGGACATCCGTATTGAGCGGCCACTGCTTGCCCTCCGGGTCCATGAAACTCAAGCAGCGACGAATGAGGACGTCCGGCGCCTGAAAAATGTGTTGGAATGGGAAAGAAGTGACCAACTGAAGTGTAACGCACGCCTTTCACCGCAAGCAAGTACCCTCCCTTCTCCACTGTGGCAAACGGCATCTCGGAGTGTATTGGATGATCGGAAGCTCTTGTGAAAGACTTCAACGCGAATTTGTTCTCTGGCGGCGTTTTAGTGAGCAGCTGATGTGCTGTGAACAAATACAAAACTCACTCGAGTTGAATGAAACCTTCCCCGTCTCGATCCAACCTGCCCGGAGATCATCCGTGCGCATCACACTCTCCGCAAAGCGCAGCAGCCCGGTATCTGGAAAAGAGAATGAGGTTCATTCTTACAAACAAGATGGAATACGGACCCGTAGCATCACCGTTGACCTTGCGATCATCCTCAGCCTCTTCGAACTTCGACGGCTCAAACGCCGCATCGTTACAGAGGCCCGCTAGCGCCGCCAGCTCGCGAATCGCGCCACCCGAGGTCCCCGGCTGTGCAGCGAGGATACGCGCATCTGCCACACTGGAGCGTGCCAGGCCTACTGCGACGTTCACGACGGTCATCTTGTTCTGTGTCAGCGTGCCCGTCTTGTCCGATGCGATGAAGTTGACGGCGCCCAGGCTCTCCACGGTCGTGAGTGACTTGCACAGAATAGAGTTGGAGCGCATAGCGCGGGCACTGAAGGAAGGGTCAGGATGAGTAGGAGACACGGTTGCCAGAGGCGTACATGACCGTAAGGGATAGCGTGACACAGACGGGGAGGCCCTCTGTAGCCAAAAAGGTTAGAACGTGTTTGTCGCATAGTCTGTGGGACCGAGGCGTACCGGGAATGAACGCCACAGCGACCGACACACAGTCTATCAACAGGTTCGGTACAGAGATGAAGCCCGGGAAGGTGGGGTGAAGCCAGGCCGCCCACAAAACTGAAACAAAATCAGCTCAATTCAACCCTCACTCTGGCATTTAACTACTCACTGACGATCAAAGTCGCAACCGTGAGCGCCAAAGCACCGATGATGAGCACGAAGCGGAAGATCTCAATCTCGAGCGTCGTGCGGACGGGCCGCTCGCTGCTCGCCTGCTTCGCGATCCTTCCGAAGACAGTCCCGTCGCCAAGGCCGACCGCGACACCGACCCCGCTTCCGCAGGTGCAGAGCGTTCCCTGGAGGGCAATGTTGCGAGATTCCATGACTTCAAACGAAGAGTGAGCATCCGAGGAACACTGGAGGAACGGAGACTCACAGTTCTTGTCTGTGCAGTCCACGGTGGCAGCGACATCGTTGCTTTCGCCCGTCAGTATGGACCGATCGAAGCGCAAGTCAGAGGACACGTCCAGGAGGCGCAGGTCAGCGGGGACCTTGGAACCGAGGGTGATCGTGACGATATCGCCCAAGACAAGGTCTGCCGCAGGAAGCCTATCGGATTGGAGGTGTCAGTCCAAACGCAGGGAATGAAGGTAGGACACGGACTTGAATTTCTCCCCATCCCTCGTGACGAGAATATCCGTCGGCAGCAGACCCGCGATGGATGCCATGACGTTTCCGGTCGAGTAATCTGTGCAAGAAATGAGACGGGACGCGAAAGGTTACTGGATAGATGGATACTGACCTTGCCACGCGTTGAAGACAGCCTGGATCGCAATAACGATAAGCAAAACAACTGCCAGAGCAAGATTCGGAGGAGCAGGATGCGGGTCGCCCAGTGGACGCCTTAAACAGCTTCAGACACCGGACTGGGGAAGCGAAAGCAAGTGCGCACCATGAAATGAAACAGATGATGCTGGCAACCATGAGAAGGCTTCCGAAACCTGTACCCGGCTTTAGTTAGAGTTTGGAGACAAAGAAACCCGCGTACCCCCAAAGATATAGACGAATATCCTGCGCGCGAGATTCTTGGGCGGTCTGCTAATGACGTTCTTTCCGTTCTTTGCAAGGCGCCGCGCCGCGATGGACCTGTCCAGTCCACGCTTGTCTGAGACGCCAAGGCGGGTGCAGATTTCATCGACCGAGAGGGTGTGCCAGATAATGGCGGAAAGATCTGTCGTATGCAATTCAGCAGCTTCGAGACAGCTCAGACAGTGACTGACCTTTGGCGTTTCCCTTGGCATTCGCAAGTTCGGCGCCCTCTTGAGTTTCTGTAACGTGGATGCTGCGAGAGTAGATTACCGTTAGACTTCTACCGAAAAGGGAGGGTAAGAACAACCTTAGGGTCCGGAAATCGCCCGGGATTTTCAAGCGGGGATTAATCCTCGTTGTACTGGCGGAAGTGAACTGGCGTCGCAGCGGCAGAACGTCCGAGTCGGCTGAAACTGGGGGAGAAGCGAGTACAGTGCTCAAAGAAGAGGTGCCGAGGGCTTCTATGTCTTTGGTATCCATGACGGGCGACAGAGAAAAGAACTCGAATCACAAAGCTTAAATATTTGAAGATTCTCTTGTCAGGGGACCAGAGGGATTTTTGCTTGCTGGTGGCAAAATCCGCGCAGACGCCCGCCCATGGCGAATATAACTCGGTTGGTGGTGGCACTTGATCTACGTGTCGTCACGTGGGGAATTAACCGTTCTTTAAGATTTTGCTCGTTCGGCTGTGCTGTATCCCCGTGTAACCTTTCTCCTTTTATTTTTCCTCTGTTCTCGCCCTTCAATTAACCCCTTCTGTCCACGGATCTCTCTGCTTTTCAACACTGCCTTTCCATTTGCCATCAAACAGGCGTAAATGGTAAACACCCGCCCACTTCCCTCGTCTTTGAATTATTCAATTTTTGGTCTGATTTCTGGACCAGATGACCTTTTCTACTGCTGCGGCTGGGGATACACCGACCGCCATTTGGGTTCAACTCAAAACTGTTACTTCAATTCTGGGTCGCCTCCACGCCGGGTCGCAAGTAATCATTGTCAAAATACGGGATTTTTCTCTGTTCTGTTTCTCTGGCTCCACACAGACCCTTTCAATGGGCTCATCGTGGGTAACAATTTTCAAAGTTTCCTCAAGTCGTTGGCCACAAGATTCTGCACTCTTCGCCCTTCTGGACTCTTCATTCACTGTGCTCGCTCAAGTTTCCTGTTTCCCGCGTCGGCACGTCAAGTTATGATGGCTGATCATTTCCCCAGTCCTTGCCCAAATCCTCTAGAACTCAATATTGAATAAAGCTTCCTCTTCCTATTTTCTGCCTTAAAGTCTACGACCACACGGACTCGAAGTACTATTGTTATATACGGCAAGCGAAATTGCGGCTTTATTCCTCTCACGCTTCTGAGCACCGGAGCGAAGCGTAGGTCCATCTTGTTGTCATTAGCGTTGCTTTCCAATTGAACATGGTCGACAAGGTAAATGATTTACCAGGATGGCTGAATAAAGGAGATCTTTTCACTGCAGCCTATATGCCTCTTTTTCGAAACATCCTATTTTTTTTCCCGAGACGATCGCGTGAAATGTTACCAAAACCCGGCCGTTCCATGTCCGACCAATGTCCGACAGATGCTTAGCAGCCCAATAGATCACCGAAGAGTTCTCCATATTGATAGGTGGTCGAATCAGACACCGAGACAGATGTGACGGTGTGCATTAGCTGTGCGTCCTCAGGAGAATTTCAGAAGAATTCCTTCAACATATGGAGCAGTAATTGTCGATCAGAGATTCAGTACTCCCAGCTGCATCCGAGCGAGACGAGTGGTCATCCAGGGGAGAGCGGAGTGATGGAAGTAGCGGTCAAAGCAGGAGGCGCGTGATGTCATACTAGTTCTTTTTCGACAAAGCTTGGACAAAGCTGTAAAATCACTTCCGAAATCTACTCCCAAGAGCCGGTCCAAACATCACTTTGGGGACGGATTCGTCTCGATGCCTCCTGGCAGCAAGACTCGGTGCGTGGCGGGTAACGTCTTCCCTATTGGCTATTTCCTGCGCAGCATCGAGTTGTTTGAAACAACTGAACGTCAAGTCTGAGATGGACGCTTCCAACAAAATTAAGCTCGTACCTCGCTCGTCAAACATCAGTTGGGACTGGATGTTTCTCCGTGCGCACGCCAACCCGGCGGTATAAAATATTGCGACGCTGCGGAATTGGGTCATTGGTCGGATCTCCCAAGGATCGTGGCAGGCGAGCCTCACCTGGGATCTCCCCTGACCGCCGCCTCTGGACAAATGCTTCTGCTCGGGCAAAAGAATCCTCTCCGCCTACCATGCCCGTCTCCCAATTATTCAAAAATCTGCCGCTGATTTC
Organism: Mycena olivaceomarginata; assembly: GCA_029378375.1. Taxonomy (NCBI): domain Eukaryota; kingdom Fungi; phylum Basidiomycota; class Agaricomycetes; order Agaricales; family Mycenaceae; genus Mycena; species Mycena olivaceomarginata. The sequence continues at coordinate 32,653 of JARKIC010001182.1, forward strand.
TGTCACAGCCCGGACGTCGTCCGCAAAATATCCGTGCGACTCGGATCGCTCCTTGTTCTTGACGCCGAGGACCAAAACTTCAAGGGGCTTGCAATTTGTAAGAATATCGCGGAAAGTGGATGGCTCAGCCTGGGGAAACCAGGAAAGAGATACATGAGTCAGACAGGGAAGCCCGGCCAGAGCCCCAGCGGTCAGCCCCGTATCAGACCCGAATGTCTCTAGGTGCGTCAGGCGTGGGAATGCAGAGGCGTCGAGACCCCCTTCAGTACCGTGGAGCTGCTCTATATTCACGGCTAGACGCACGAGCGGCAGTGCCTGTAGGAGGAGCAGAACTGAGGGGTTGGGGGATACTTGGAGGATTGCCAGAGTGGTAATCCCGGTGAAGCTGGAGAGAGCGCGCGCTACGGTGTCGTGCGGAACGCTGGTTAAAGCGAGATGGCGGACGTGATCCCGGAGAAACGATGCCGGTTTCGAATCGAGGACATTGAGACATTCGTTGCTCGACATGCGAATCAAGTCGCAATCATCGTGTCCGAGAAAGTCCTTATGGGAGACGGAGAGACGCCTGTATAGCAGGGGCTCTATCCTGCAGAAAGACGTAAGCTCAACAACTAACAAAAACAATTATGAGCACCGTTACCATGTCCTGACACGTTTCGCGACCAAAAGCAATGTCAAAATGCACCGCAAATCGGAGGAGGCCGAGAATTCGAAGATTGCCCTCTCTAGCTCCGGAGGCAACATCAGTGTCGTATTCAAGATGCCGGTCATATCTTCATTTGCGACGACCATGGCTTGGGAATAGTGAGAGGGAGAGCGCATGGCAAGTCAAAATGTCACAGCGTGATCATCAGTATCGTGACGGCAGCCAGCTAATCGGCAGTGGTCGGCATTGGCTAGTCTGTTAAGCGCGGGGCCCCGATCAGGTTAAGCGCTTGTTCAGGTTTCAAGCCTTTGTGTGGAACTTTGGCCTTGGTATATCCTACTCCATTTTTTCCAGTTATGGGCCGTATACCCACTAAATTCCCCTTTGATCTTGTCCAATCATCCGGTAGGGAATCCTCATCTAGGAGCACACCACTCCATGTAGTTAGGACCACTTGCTTTTTAATTGCAAGAGTTCCAAACCGAATTCGGTCTGTGAGAAGAATGTCTCGTTTCAGAGCTGAGTTGATTATGGCTGTCCACCTGTTGTGGATCTCTGAATCTGAATCTGCTCTGTGTGTTTCAAGTACTCTCTCATTTTGGAGATTCCATATAAGTTGCATTGCAGTTAAGACTAAAATTGTGAAGAATCTATTCTTGACATGGGTCAAGGACCCATTGGGTGTCTTAAATCTGGCAAGACCACATCCAATAAGCAGTCCCCAATTAAGTTTTGGCCAGTGAGAAAACCTCATATTCCAAAGCCTCTCAGTGAGGTTCCAGATCTGTTGTTGACCAGGCACATCACATTCGAGCAGAATGTGTTCGAGTGATTCCGTCACTCGGCAGTTCGGGCATTGGCCGATGATCTCAAGGTTTGGGATGTGTTCCCAAAATGAACCCACTCGGAATATATTGTGGATGCATTTCCACAGGAAGTTACGAGATAGTCGGTGTATGTTTGCTGATCTAATTGATGTCCATATTGCCTTGTCAGACGGCATGAACCCGAATTCATCTGATATGCAGCATCGGATCCGGTCTAGGTTTGTCATGGTACATTTCCGGTATGAGCTGTTATCCAAAGACTTGATTACTTTAGTAAACAGACACTGTGATCCACATTTCAACAGCATACCAGGAGACATGAACGCGAGGTCCGTATTGGTATCAACAGTTGTCAGTATAGATTGCCGATTTCGTGGGCATTGCACAGGATTATGTTCCACTGTCTTGAAGGAGATTCTTCCGGTTCTCTCCTGGAGCCTAGCAATTACGGACTTGATAAATTGGTAGTTCGGGTTGAGAGGATTATTTTCGTAAAGATTGCGAGCAGAAACCAGGACTTTCGCCAGGTATGTTGAGATAGTGTGAATTGTGATTGGCATGTCGAGGCTGAGGTTCTGTATTATGTATAGTAGGCCACAGAGGAGAACAACATTAAAAGAAGGCCAGGCAACATGCTCAGGCAAGGAGATTAGCAGCGAGACATCTAATTTTGTTTTTCCTCCTGGACACTTTTCTGGCTCTACTGACTAATTACCAGTTCAACCAGTGGATGCTCTTGGAATGCATTGCAGACTGAGTAGCATTACTGTACAATTTCATTCAATTCAGCACGGGTTGTGACCTGTGACCCAAAATACCAATTTGGCACTTCGGCAACCAGCGAATTTTGGTGTGACATCTCTGAAAATTCGGCATTCAAGACAAAAAATTTCGAAAATTCTGCCTTTTTTGCACCTCCAAGGGAGATTTGGCCCCAATGTCATGCATTTCACATTCGGCACTGGGCGCCGTGACCCGTGACCGAGACCAAAATTCATCGCAGCACAGGGGGTGCATGATGCGTGACCGCCAAATTGAATGAAATTCTACAGTATTCAAACACTCCAAAAACAAAAAACAAAAAAAGGGTAAGCACTTGTTACTTAATCTGCACCGCCACGGTGGCAGTGCCTGTCATCACATCCCCATCGCGTTTTTTACTCTCGCTCTTTTCATTTGATTTCCACAATCACTAGACGTGTTTTCTTCTTTGTTCTATCTATATTCAGCCCCAGCCTATGACACGACACCTCCATGACACCCAGAATCCGCTGGAAGGATGAACTCGGGTGCAAAACAATTGGTACTATCGTCAAGAAGGTGATTCCTGCGATAGAGATGATGTTCCTTGCTGTACGGCAACTGGCGATGGGAAATCAGCAGCATTCTCGGTCCCAATATTGGTTCTCAGGGAGTACAACACAAACCCGGCTCTCTATCCCCCTGGACTACGTATGCGCCTAAGCCCTGCAGGAGTTGTTGTTACACCGACAAAAGGACTGGCCAACAATATTGTGTGTGGCCCTATTTTTGTGGCATGTAGATCATTGCTAACTCATTGTAGGTATTGGAACTTGCAAAACTGCAAATTTCAGCCTTTGCCTACTGCCGCAAATCAATCACTGACACACAACGGAGCGGCACCAGCTTGGTGGAAAACATCAAGGCCTGTCTTGAAAACCAGAAGGTACTTGGAAAGCAGGGGATTGACATAGAGTAATAGCGGATATGCCGGGAATATCATGTCCACAGTGTTTATGTTCTGGAATTCCATCAGTAGCGAACACAGGGTGTCATGAACTCAACTTGCGCCGTCACTGGAAATTTCTGCAGTTTCGTTGGGATTCAAGCTAGAATGGAAAGTGTTGAGAAATACCTTTCATGAAAACAAGAATGTCAGTCATATTGAAGGAACCGTCACTGTTCTTGGATATGGTGATTTCCATTGCTCCCATGGTTTGCCGGATGGAGAACGCCACAATGGTGGCGTAATCGACACAGATGGCCACTACATCCTTCTGGGCCTGTGCTTCGAATTTTGTATTGTGTGCAAGGGCATTTGCATAGTCCGCTGTGAAGGAAGTGATCTGGTCGAGGCATTCAAGAGATTTGCAACCTAGAAACTGCTGATCCTTACCGCGTCAGAAATGTCTGAAAACTGGTTCTAGAAATAACTCAATCTATCTTTCTTGTAGCTAAAGGAAAACAGTGTCAGTTGCACGAACACCAAGAGAAATCAGGAGGCAAAAGGAAGAGAAGCGGTGATAGCTGGCACCACCCTGTGGCGGTGCAAATTATGTAACAAGGTTTTACCCTGATTGGACCCCCACGGTTAATAACAGACTTCAATATAATGAGGTATGAGTTCAGTAATATTGAAGCATCTGGCTGCGAGAGACTAGGCATTAGCTGACAGTATTGCCCTCCAGGCATTCCTGTGAATGGCCGATGTGATTCACTGCCGTGGTCAAATGTTTGATAGCATGCCAGTGCATGGTGTCTCACAAGGGGGAACCAGCATTAAAATTTTGTACCTGAGGTGGCACAGGGGGGAGGGGGGGCTCTGGGGTTGGCTGATTTTTTGTGTAGGGTCAGTTATAAAAGAGCTTTGGAAGGCTTAAAAACTGTGTTTGTCGGTGTTAGATGGATTGGAGAGCAAATCAGAGTGTTCCCTGTCATCCAGATAGGGCAGAAAAGTATATATATATATGTTATTAGGGATGCAAATGAGGTTATAAAACAACCTTTCTAGGATTCTGGGGGAGTATGGAAGGCCAAAGCTCACTGTTAAGAAGCCAACAAAGGCTGGTAGTATTCCAAACAGTGTTTTGGCTTGGTTCTGGCCAACTAAAGTGGGCCATTAAGTAGTTGTAGTAACCCCCAGAAGAATTAGATTGCACTGGAATGTTGCACAAGGATGCTGTGAGGATGCTGAGAATACGGTTGAAGTACTCTGGCTGAATTGGTTGGTGACGATGCACCTGACCTGGAAGAACGGTCCAGGACTAGCGGTGGGAAACTCCTTCCATATATGGTAGGAGAAGGGGGGTGGGGGAGGAGAGGGGGGCCGCCGAGAGTTGAGGAAAATAAATCGACCCTATATCCGTTTTTCAAATCCCAGTTCCCCTTGTCTCAGGCTGCTTGGGCCCCACCAGCTTCTACTTAGTGTATGTGAGTGGGTTTGTGTGGCAGTCTCTCCTGCTCCCCTCTCTTCGCTCTAGGTGAGTCTTGCATGGTGCTGTGCTTTCGGGCTGAGTCTGAGACCCTGTCTGGATCAGCTGTTGCATTGAATCCGGCCCATATTGTGCAACAGTGTCCACGCACCTCTCACCATTACTGCCACTTATACATTTGCTCGCTGATGTGTGCCTGCTCCAGTCTGACTGATTTCCAACAAGTTGGCTCTCATATCTACTCCTAGTGATCCTGTAGATATCCCACGCTAGTCCTTACGCATCACTGGGTAAGCTACATCTTGCTTGAGTTCCCCCAGTAACTGTGCTCATAGTCTTTACATGTCACTAGCTCTGTGATTTACCTACCCTAGTTATTCACTTACCTCTAGTGCTCCTCCCCAGCCCTCATTTCACCATACCTCGTTTATATTCTCTTTTCAGTACTTCAAATTTATTTACTGCGACGAATCTACTCAGGCTCCTGTTGGGGAGTCACGTTTTGGCTACCTCACATTCTCTGAGTCCAACTGGAGTTCTCAAAAAACAACCCAGCTGGAGACCCAGCATGGGCACACTCAGATGCACTGTGCTGTGATGGACACTGTCATGCACTGTCTTCACCGTCCAGCAGTGCAGTGGCCAGTGGTGGCTGCTAGCTGCTACCTCTGGGCATATTACTCTGAAACATTAAATATGCATTTGTAAAAGTACAGTTTTACAATAAATATATCTACACTCTTACAACCTACAGCACAATTCAACTATTGCCAGATTCATGGAATCTGTGACAACATTGAGCTGAGAACAACAGAACATGTCAATCCCCATCTTTTCGGATGGTGGCAAGCCATACATCCACTTGTGCAACAGCTTTGGCTTGAACTGGTCTTTCAAAAAATGAACGAGCCTCCATCCATAGTAACTCCGCTTTATCCAGATTCCCTTGCCTCTTCATTATATCCCCTAGGCATTGCATGCAGGTAGCCCTGCTGTGATGCACGTCCATGGCAGTGAATCCCTGTAGGGCCACATTGAAGAGGCTTTCTGCTGTCCCTTCATCGCCTTCCAAAAGAAATAAATCCCCTACACAGTGGAGTGCATTATATACATCATATGTATGCTTCGATTTGCATGCAAATGACAGATAGATCAATGTGTATGTAGAACTCCAATCGAAATCAGTGATTGGCCAGCTAACAATGTTTCCCATTTCTCCCAGACAATAAGTTGAAACTTGAATGTCTTTTTCCCAAGACCATTTCAGACACTGTTGAAACATTTCCTTTGCAGTTGAATAACTCCCTTCTGCAAGCCTTAGACTTGCTAAATGCATTTCATATGTGTTGACCCCACTCAAATATCCAATGCTGCTGAACAACATCTTTGCAGTGATTAAATTGTGCTGGACATCATTTCCAATTAACCCGATCCTTGTATCAGCCTTCGCAATACCAAGGAGGGCAAAGGCATGTCGGAAAATATCTTGCCGGGGTGAAGTACTCTGAGATATTTTCACAAATATGCTGCGGGCCTCATTATATTCAGATTTGCGCAGGTATGTCTCTCCTTCAGTGTTCAATATTGACAGGTCCCAATTGCCCCCAGACATACCACACAGGCTGAGACGCAGCATTAGGGCTCTGTTTATAATTACTGAGCGGATTATAAACAGTTTTTTATTCTGTGTCTCTAAACAGGGTGTTTATAAACCGGTTTATAAACACTCACTTAAATGGGCCCCAAAACTGGGTTTTGAGGGGTTTCTCGCAAGTTTCTGCAGTTCTTGGTGCCCCAGCCGTTGAAATTGAGTCCAATACACTCGGAAAAATCCCACCCATTCGCGTCTTAAAACCAGAGTAACGTCGCAGAGGTCAACAGACACCAAGCCTCGGCTATTTGGGGTCATATTTCCAAATGGTTTCAGGTCAGCCTGTTCACCCAAGATCAGGCAAGGAAATATATTTAGTCCAGCTGGTGCCCTGCTTTGAGTCAAAATTTGGCCCTTGAAGCCCTCCATAGCACAGCCACAGTGAATTAAAAACCGGGGGTCCTGGCCCAACCATATAAAAACCGGTTTATAAACACGTGTTTATAAACATGTTTATAAACAGGCATTAAAAACAGAGCCCTAGAGACACTCTCTTGCACTGTTCAGCAAGAATAAAGCATGCTTGTAGTTCCCGAACGTAACCCAAAAGCCAGCCTCAATCCATAATGCTTGTCCTTCTAAATAGAAATTTGAGGCAAGCTTGCAGAATCTTTGGGACTTGACTGCAAGTGCACAGCCCACAGTATACTCTGCAATCTGCCATCTGGCAGAGGCAAGCATGTTCAATATATTCCCTTGTTCAGTGGTGTCATCTGCAGATCTTGCTAGCTCAAGAGCTTTTTCAAGGTAATCTATGCCCTGGGGAACACGGTCCTGGAACATGTGATAATAGCCCAATGCACGATAGAATTTGGCTGCGGAAGTGTAAGGACAGCCGTAGATATAGAGTGAAAGAACACAACTCACCCTCAGCAAGTGGATCATTGACATGTTGAAAGTGGGACATAGCCTGAGCAGCAAGTGTCTCCGCATTGGGAATTAATTGGAAAAGGAGTGAATTGAACACTGCTGTGATGACATGTACCTGAAGTGAATGATCCTCCGGCCCCAGTAGTGCAGCTATTTGATCTATGAGGCCAGTCCGCCCAAGCCCAATTGCCATACTGAAAGTGTTCAGAGAAACAGTGCACTTTACACTGTCTTGGAGATCAGGATTGTCTGGGTGTAGTTCTTGTTGAAGTAAATGATAGGAGGTTCCGAACATTGGGAGTGATTTGAGTGACAGTATCTGCACGATGGCGGCCTTGATACATGATGTACAAGTCCAACACCTGATGAAAGTGTTTCCTGACAGGCTTTATGAGGGATGGTGCTGGCGGGTGGAATTTCTTCATATGTTCTCGGATAGGTACAAGGGATTTCAACCTTTTGCCGTCATTGTAGGCCAGTGCAGTACCTAGCAAGCTGGTTTTACATGCCCACAAATCTGTGATGGGAAGTTGGCTTTGCAAAAGCTCCGAATCGGAGAGCCCATCTGGGACAATTGACAAGAGACTCAATAGATCCATAGCCCCTGGCAAAGCGGTCAATCGGGGACTTGAAAGGGAGATTTTGATGGATGTATCCAAATCAGATACACGCCCATAGCCAGCAGAAAGCATCGAAGTCTTTTCAACTTCCCATCTGGCAAGCACATTTGGGCACCCTTCATAGTCAACAAGATGAGCCACGAGAGCCACTGCCAGTGGCATGTTGTCAGTCAGATCCAGAAGCTGATTGATATCTTCTGCTTCATGGAACTCATCAACAATGTCTCCAAATGTTTGTCGGGCCGCATCAGAAGATAATGGCTTGAGGGGAAGTAAAAATGGCTGAGTCCAAAGAACTTTGGCAGGTCGTTCAGCACCGCGCATTGTGATCTACATGTGAATTGGTGGGTGTCAATGCTGGAACAAGAATATGCTCACAATCAAGGAGATAGGTAGATCTGTGAGTAAGGAAAGAAGCTCTTCAACTCCTTGACGCAACTCAATAGGCTCCCAGACCGTCTCCAAATTATCCAAAATCAGCAGAACAGTTGGCCTTTCTGTAAGGTCCGCAAGAACCGGCTTTGTCAGATCTTTTCCAGGCTTGAGACCAATGTAAGCTCCAATGAGGGCAGCAACCTCAATGCTGGAGGTTGCTGAATCACATGGAATAAAATAACGGGTGCAGTGGCGGGTACAAAAAAGTGCCCGGTGCCCCAATAACCAGCGGGCCAGATGGTAATCTAAAACTTCAATCTGTGCTCCATTGGTCTCTTGAACAAATGCCGGCCTATGAAGCCCACCTTACGCTCCAGTGACCTGGAACATGTGAAGAGTCTAGTCTTCCCTGAAGACTTCGAACAGCATTGCAATAATGTAAAAATCTGTTCTCTTTGTGGCAGCTACAGGCCAGAAATACTTCAAGCAACATAATTCCACCCTGCAGGTTCTACATCGGGCCTGACTGGGCCTAAAAGCGGGATCCGGTGGTCTGGTGTTAAGTAACTAAGCTTAATGGTCGGCGGGGGATCAGATTTTCTGATTACGTTCTATTTGTCGACGTAGGTTATTTGTGGATCGTTTGGCATCCCCGATGAGCACGGGTGCATTGGGATCCGGCCGTCACACACCGCCACACCTCACAACACTCCAACGAACACAACTACGCGGGCTGCCCAACCGCGCCCCGCCAGAACCCCTCCGGCGCGCGCCAATACAAGCTCGCGGGTGCGTCCGTCCACGAACCGAGCGTGTACGCGAAGAGCACGATGCCGAGGACATAGACACCGATGATAACTGCCGTGCCCAGGTGTAATAAGTAAAATTGGGGACAACGCGCAGATAACTTGGACTTACTCTGCTTTCGCTCCGGAAACCTCCTCATCTCGCTCTGAATCTGCGGCACACCCATGATATTGCAGAAGACGTGCGCTGCGAGGGGCGGGAGCAGCGAGCCCGTGCGGAGGAAGAGGTACGACGTGTGGGCGCCGAAGAGGGTTGTATATGCTGTTTGGAAGACTGTCAGGTGCAGTTAGCGTTGTAATATGTCATCGGTTCCAGTTATCGGTGGCGAGGGTACCGAGAGAAGATAGACGTACGAGTAGACAGCATCGCGCGCCTGAGCGCGTCTTTTGTCCGCCCGTAGCGGTTGTACGTGTCCCACGCGTGGTGGACGTGCGCTGAAATGCAACGACGGACGAGTCAGTATTGAGTAGTGAAGCTGAAGGTTGCAGAGAAGAAAAGAAAGGAAAGGAAATAAAAGCGAACCGGCAGAGGCGAGCCGACCTCGACATATACAGAAAAGAACATGAAAGAAGTGGGAGGAGTTTTGCGTTGTGGGCGGGCAGCGATGTAGGGCGTTTAGCTTGGCATTCTCCGTGGCAACGTCCCTTTCTTTCTCCCACCTCCGCCTCCTAGCGCGCGCCCGTAAACATCCCTCCAAAAAATCCTTGCCACCACCCAGACGAAACGGCGGCCGGGTTCAGTTGCCTCGTCTCTCTTCTCCTACGACACCTCTCACCGCTCACAAACAAACGACGAGATAACCAACTGCCCTTCATCACACTCCTCTAGCTCTTTCAGCCCAGCCCAGCCCATACGCTGGAGTTGAGTCTAGAGTCGAGAAGTACACCCACCCGCGGTGCCAACGCACCTGCGGCGACTCCTGCATCCCATTGATGCCCCCGACACGAAATACGCAAACACACGCAGCGGACAGGAACAGAACGCACCAAGCCCAAAAACAAGCGGCGCGAAACGCGATCATCTTCCACCGTGCCGCGCCGCCCAGTGCGTACACAGCCAGCACACACGCCCGAAACACGATCTCCTCCGTCAACGGACCCTATAGCCCACGCGTCAATTAGGAAAAACTGCTAATTGAAAAGCGTGCTGCACAAACCCAGGTGTAGTTCCGGAACCCAACCCAGCTCCAAAACATCTCAAAGTGATGATCGAGCGAATATCTCGACTGCCCCGGGAGAGTGCCAGCGAGATAGCTGCCGTAGAGCGGCCCCAGGAATAACAGCGGCGTTTGCAGGGAGGAGAGTATACTGTCCGGCCAGCGGACTCCCAGAATCGTGAGCGTGCTGGCGAAGGCGCGATCAAACTGGCCGCAGGGTAAGTGGCGCCGGGCGAAAACAAATTTGAAGAATCTCACGGAGGGGGGTGTAGAACGGGCGACGAGGGCGTAGATTACGCCACAATTGAACAGAGTGGCGAATGTTACTGCCGTCAGGCGTGCGCGAATGACCGCTGGGTCGTCCCTGCTGCCTGGCTGCACACCATGGTGCGCGTCTGATCGCGTTTCCGAGAAGCGTAGCCTCGCGTTTTTTACCGCGTAGAGTGACCCAACGTATGAGAAGCCAAAGAATAGAGCTAGGAGATGAGAGGACAGCACTGAGAGTGGGTTCAGAGACACCTGGACGGGTGGCATTGTGGATTGTGGGTGAGCGAGACAAGAGCCTCTGTAACGTCACCTGTTGTTTGATCGCCGGTTACAAAGCCGGTTAACCAACATAGGGGTAAAACGCTTTGGCAGCTCGAAAGCAAACCAAACACTCCACCGAGGCCTTGCCGAAAGAGGGCGAGGGAAAACGTAAACAGGATGGGAAATTTGATATCTTCAAAATTACTCCGAGGCGCCTGTACACCGTCGCCAAAGATACAAATTTTCGGTCGGACACGTACAGTAGTCGCTACCCTAAAGATATGCTATCGCTTCATACGGGAAAAGGAAATAAGGAGAGGAATACAGCTCGCTGTATTTGGATCTCGGTGCAAGTTATGCTGCACTCATCAGTGAGCGTCTTTAAAACGGAGCAAATGTCGGTTCTCAAGTTCTTGGTATTGACGACATCCCTCTACCGGAGAACAAGTCAGTGGGTTTCATGGCAGGTGTCGCATACATAAATTAATCTCATCCAACTCCCTCTTCTGACGACGCTTTACATATCGGTGGAGATGTACCAAGAGGACTTTGGGACGGATCCTGACGCGCCGCCCCACCCGAATTTCTCCGCTTTCTTGGCATCGCATACTCTCTTGCATCTCGCCTTACTGGGAGCAGACCTTCCGAAAGACTTTTCAGCTTCCTTTCACTGCCTTCGCTCGTTCGAGGGTTCGTTCGAGGATTCCGCCCTCATTTGTAACTGCCAGCCACCGCTCGAAACGTTTGTAATCAGCTGGGCTCCGATCAGCTTTCCCATCGTTTCATGCCGTGCCCCTCACCAACAACCTCCATCTAACGAAACTCAAGATCGATGCGGTGGACGATGCCTCTGAAGCAGTGAAATTAAAGGACAAGTTGTCCTCGGCATCGCCCAACCTCATTAATATTGATGTCAATATCTGCATTGGCAAACCCATGGAGCGTACTCGTGTCCGCGTAGATCGACCGAAGTCTAAATAGATTGAATATCGCGGGGCGTTGGTTTTGCTGACCAAGTTGCGAAATCTCCGACTAAGTACATGAATACAGGATTCATCACTATGATTACAGGGAGGGTTGCGGATCTCAGACGCCGATCGAGCATATTTTCCCGCCGCGTCACTACATTAAAGAACTTTCGCTTCTCCTGCCGTCGCTCCCGCACCTGGTGTCGGTCGAAATCGGTATTCTAGGCGACCGTCACCCTTTTGAGCCGGAGATCGATGCCGACATCCTTCTTAAACCCGCCGAAATGGAGGCCCACTACCATTTTTCCATCGTTCTCAAGTCAAAAGTCTCAAAGGTGATCTTGGACAGTACTCATATTTCTTCCGACAACCGGTGAGGAAGTCCTGTGTTTTGGTGTTTGGTTGAGAACCTTCTCATGAACCACGGATGCAGTACTTGCTTTTGTTGAGTTTGGACTGGGAAGTACATTGGCTACGTACCCCCGTTCCCTCGCACATGTTGTACCGATTGATGGTCATAATTGGATACGCTATTTTGTAGTAGACTCGTAACCAGCCTGCCTACGGCGTTCTAACAAGGCGAGCTTACGGCAACAAGCTCGCCTTGTTAGAACACCGTAGGCAGGCTGGTTACGAGCCTAATTTTGTAGATTGTGTGATGTTCGTGGCGGTTAAACTTTGTTTCGCCCCTGAGTGCTCTTGACCGGCCGCTTGTGCATCTCATTGCGTTGTATTGGGTGACCGTACTGTGCTCCGCTAACCTCAGCTCCCTTCGGCTTTCAGCGCACCACTCCCGTTCGAATACTATTTTCCCCATGTCGGAGGCCCCAATAATTTATTCGATTCAATGCATGCTCAATATCCCAAACCACAAGTATTTCTCAATTTCAATCCCTACTATTCACCATGTTCAATCCAGATCGTTCAAGCTAATCTCCCGCTTGAAAAGGTCTTTGATCTTCTCGATGGCGGTCTCCACTCCTTGCGTCGCTGCGAGGCCAGCGACCAATCCAGCAACACCCTTGCCTATGGAGCCGAGCTGGAGCGGCGCGCGTTTGCCGTGCTGCAAGTCACCGACATACTCGAGGAGGCTGTTCACCTCCTCGTCGCTGAGGTCCGCGAGGGCGCGCTTGTGATTCTGCAAAACACTAACGTACTCGAGCAAAGCATTGACTTTCTCGTCGCTGAGGTCGGCGAGTGCGCGCTTGTCGGAGCCAATAAATCTCCAGGAGCTTTGATTAAACAATTCACCCATAGACCGGAATCCGGGATTTGTATTAATCAGGAGCTAGTGGTGGTGTGGGGGCTGACCGAGGAAGATACTGTGGTGGGGTTCAATCAGGATGAGTGTTGAATCCTGTTTAATTTGGAGCGGGTTAATCGGGATCAGTGTTTAATCTGGGCAGCTGTTTAAACAGGGGAAATGCAAAAAGGTGCCACCAGCAAGAATTGAACATAAGACCATAGCATGATGAAGGACATGAGAAATTGCACTTAACCACTACACCAGAACGGATATGACCTACACTTGAACAGTGAATATTAAAACACTACATAAATTGTTCAACTCCTAAACTCTGCAGAGCTTGTTCTATCCCTTTGGTAGGGACATGCCGGCCGCCCTGTCTGTTGTTGGACAGTGGTTCCTATTTGCAAACAGTTGAACATCCAGTTTCCAACCACTGCTGGAGGTCTTCAATATATCTGAACATCTTCCTCAATTCTTTATACGTGTTATATCCCTCTTGACTTGCTCAGGTTAATACTAGTCCCCTTACAGTAAAGCCTTTGCATTAGTACTTGGTTCTGTAATTAGTTTCAGATTGTCACCTGAGAGTACAGATTGACAGGGATATGTGACAGGAACAAGAACCATCAAGGAGGTGATCAAGAGATCTCTGACTGGATAATACCACTACTATTTAAATACAGGTGCTCAAGGTCCTGCTCAGAATGTAGGTCTATATGGCCAACATATTGAGTAAATTGTCCTCCTACTTTGGGCAAGTCCAGGAGACAGGCCAGCTTCCACTAACTCTGGAGTCAAATCGGGCAGAGTTGTGTTTGCTGAACAATTTATGTAGTGTTTTCATATTCATTGTTCCTGTGCTGGTCCTATCCACTCTGGTGTAGTGGTTAAGTCCAACTTCATTTCACGTCTTTCATCATGTTATGGTCTTGTGTTCAATTCTTGATGGTGGCACCTTTTTGCATTTCCCTATTTAAACAGCTGCCCAGATTAAACACTGATCCCGATTAACCTGCTCCGAATTAAACAGGATTAAACACACATCCTCCCTTGGTCAGCCCCCACACCACTAGGTCCTGATTAATCCAAATCCCGGATTCCGGTCTATGGGTGAACTGTTTAATCAAAGCTCCTGGGGTTACTGGGAGCCATTACCACTGTGGTGGTATCCATCATCACACCGGGGGCAGCCAACAAGGCATATGAAAATCATATGTGTTAAAGGCATGTGCCTCGCAGTTGGAAAGCAGTCCACAAAGGTGCCACTCACAAACAAAGGGTTGCTTTGTTGCATGCTTTGTTTCCCTGCACCAGAGAACAAAGCATGCAACAAAGCCTCCCTTTGTTTGCGAGTGGCACCTTTGTGGGCTACTTTCCAACTGCGACCCACATGCCTTTAAGACATATGGTATTCATATGTCTCGTTGACTGCCCCCGGTGTCAGCAGCGAGCAGCTAGGATGCATTGAAGTGAAAGCTGTACCCGAAGAATTTACTGAGGATGGCACCAATGCCCAGACCACCCACAGCGGAGCCCACGCCAGAGGCCAGCCCATCACCGATGACGCTGCCGATGCCTTTCTCCGCCGCCTTGACGCCATCCTCGACAATGCTGACTGGGATACCCCGCCGCTGCTGCCCTGCAACAGCGTTCACCCCCTCAACGGCCACACCAGTGGCGGCGCCGCCAATTAAGGCCTTCTTGAGAACAGACTCGAGGGTCTCCTCGCCCACACCGACGAGTTTTCCGAGAAGAGTGCCCAGTCCGCCGCGGGTTTCGAGATCCAAAAGGGCACGTCCGAACCAACAGCAAGACAAAGATCAGGTGCAGTACAAGATACACTAACACAGCATTCTGAGCGGGAGCGGCATCGCTGTCTCCGTGCTCCGAGACCCAAAGGCCAGTAAAGGCGCCGCTGGTGAGGATTCCGGTGCCGAGGGATTTTATGATGCTCCCCAGCGCCCCGGACGGCAAAGAGAGGCGAGCCTCGAGTTCTAAATGCGCACTTGCGGCAGGTGCGGGGAGCGGAGCGGAGAATGTGGAGGTCACGAGGGCGAGGAGTGCGACGGAAACGGTGATTGGTTTGGAGTACATCTCGGATTTCAGAAAGGAGGCTTTTGGGAAGAATATAAAATGGTGTGGTTGGCGAAAGAGAAAAGTCCAAAGAGTGCGAGGGGAGGAATGAAGGTGAAAGACTGAACCAAACCCATCATTGGCCACTGCGCAAAATCGGGGGTGGACAGAGACCACTTACTACACAGTATCTGAAGGAGCGAAAGGAAAGAGAGGTAAGTTAGCCGCTCCCATCTTTTATACAAAAGACGCCGACGAGTACGTTTCAGCCACCGTTGAATCCGCAGGACAGGGTTTCGCTGAAATCACATCATAAACCGGCCAAAGCCCTCCGATGCTGCAAAGATGATGTTCTGAGAGCCGAACTGTCACGGTCCACGGAGATCCCTGGATGTGTATGTATCTTGTGCCCGAAAAAGATGAGGTTTCGGTGGACCCGTCGCGGAGACCCTGGATGTGTCGCCCGACACTGAATGCCAAGGGATGAGCATCTTCTTGCTATTAACAGGCTTGAGAGCTAGTCTCTTATAAACAGACACTATAACTTATAACCTCGTACCTCGGTTGTTATACTTGAGAGCCGACTCGGAGGCTTTCACCTTTCAACTTAGTCGACGCGAATCCCTTGGCAGATGATACCCACCAACCGGTAGCTCCCAGACCTGAGTTCTTCCTCCTATATCCACTTTGTTGTCACTTTGCCGCTTGACTCGACTCCTGGAGAAAGCAAGTAGGGGCTGTAGTCGGTGTAGTTGGCAGCCCGGGGGGAGCCGCGGCTACCGTCCAGGATTTGAAACTGGTAGCCGAAGGAGATACTAGTCGAAAGAGATACTAGGTTCTGGCCATCAGGATGTAGCCGTGCGCGACAAGCTGTTGTGTGTGTGCGTGGATGCTGTGTGTGTGTACATGTCATGTCGGCGCCCAGTTGACAAGTTCAAATTCAATTTGCCTTGCTCAGAAATACTTATTTGTGGTTGACTCATGGTCATGGTCCGAAATAAATTAGAAATAAATACTACATTCGGAGCGTTTCTGGCTAAGAGAGTCGGAGTGATTGGTTTCCATTGAAATTACAATATCAAAGAGCGAAGTGCTCGCGGCAAAGTACGATCGGTTTGTCGGCAACCAAAGGCAAGGGGTGCCATTTCGAACAAGAACTTGAAGGACCCGGGGAATCGGTTCAAGCTTGATTACTTCACCCAAGGCGCGCCAACAGCTCTGCGCCTTGAAATCGAGAAGTTACAGCGTTGCATACCACTCCTGCACAAGTTTCCATTGTTCCGCTACAGGCGAATTAGCAAGAAATCTGAGCAGCATTCATCGCGGAGGGGCCACACACCAATCAACACACTCTCCTCGGCATACACACCCATCGTCGCCAGCCCATCCCTCACGCCGGCGACCAACGCGTCCTCTTCCGTAGAAGCAGATGGCGTCATCTCGGGCCCCAGACTCGCCGCCCACGCCTGCCGGAAGGCGCGCACGGTGCGCACCTCAGCCATCAGCACGCTGCAAGCCATGGCGCAGAGAGGGCCGACGACGGGGTGCACGGTGGGGACGTCGCCATCCCTCAGAGTCGGGCGAAGGCACTCGAGGATCCCGCCTGCGGCGGCGACGATTTTGGCTTGGGCGGCGACCCCCGCGCCGGCGTTTCGGTGCAGTTTTATCGCCGCAGCGGCGACCAGCGCATGAGAGAGCGCGAGGGAACGGGATGCAGAGGGGTCCGCCGTGCCCGAGAATACGTGCAGCGGAGGGAGGGATTGCCAGAAAAGGGAGATGCGGGTGTCCAACCACGGATACGAGGTCATCTGGGGCGAGGCCGAGCTGTGCATTTCCGTAGCTGGATGAAATGAAATGAGATTTCGATATGGGCTCCAATAAATGCACTTACACGGCAATCGTGAAACGTGGTACAAAAAAACTGATGCCTTGGTTTGAAGCATATAAATCGGGCTCACGGGAAACGAGTCGTCGATCAGCAGGTGCTTGATACTTTGTTGGCCCAGGTAGTCCCGCGGCAGTACACCTGCATGGTAATCCGCAATTTCCAACGGCCAAGGAACGTCGATCTCGGGGCCGAGGGTTTCGAGGACGTAGAAGGGACGGCTCGACCCAAAGGCGAGGCAGAGACTGGTCTGTAGGAAAGTGACAGCCCAGAATGCCCGTATCCGCTCGCCCTCCTCGACCGGATCGCCCGCAAGCTGGCCAACGACATCGGAAGGCATTCGGGCAGAGCGAATCTTGTGCAGTTGGTAACCAATGGCGAGAGTTGCCGCGCCACTGCAGTACAATTCCGCCTGAAGGAGGGATCCGTTGTGCATGAGGTATGTACCGAGGAGAATTTGGGCCTGGATGATTTGCTCGACGTGCACTGGAGAGGATATGTCCAACGACACATATTCGCGGGAGCGGTGGAGCAGATCGGCTTCGGAGAAGTTCGGAGGAGGAGTCTCTTTGGAGAAGTGTATTCCCCAAAGATACACGGCACATAAGAGGGCGGGTGAAGGTCTTCGATGGTCTCCGAACGGCAACGACAGGAGAGCGCGCTCATAAAAACGATCAGGGTCGAGAAAGAAACCCAGTTGCGAGGCGTGGGGAAGAAAATACTGGAGGCTAGATGAATATTGTTAGTTGCTGATCACGAATGGTGAGCATGTAGCGTACAGCATTTGAATGGATCGCGAGGGAGGTTCCTATTTGAAGAGCATAAGCACACTAAAAAGTAGCAACATCGACGTGTCACCTCAAAGTCCACAGACGAGTTGCCAGACGAAGACGAGGACGATGATTCTGGGTCAAATATCTGTGTGAGAAATATCGGAAGTATACTCGAAAACGTACGGTGGGCGGAGTACGGTAAACGCGATCCTTCCAGCTGCCCGGGAAGCCGAGCCATTGCGCCCTCCAGTTCTTGCATCGGGTCGGCGTTGTTGTACCTGCATGGTTCTGGACGAGGAATTCGTTCACACGGACCACACACTGGGCGCTGAACGGTCTGAGTGAGCTAGAGCAGAGACCCAGTCCCAGGTGTTACATTACTTACCCGTGCGTCGCATTTCTAGAACAAGAATAGATGAGATGCTTGAAGAAACGGCTCTAAAGTCACCTACAATCTTGAGATACCTGCAGATATCAGTGTTAGTAATTTCGCGGCAGGAGCCATTGGTCATGGAGTTCATACCTGCAGTTCAGGCAAGCGGTCCCTCTCTTCAGAGGTGTGGAGTTCGTTCTCTTTCCGGCGCTTCTGCCGCTTTGCAAATCCATGCGAATAGTGGTGGCTTGTCGCGGAGGAGCATTGAGAGGGTACCGTTTTAAAGCACATTCTGGGATACATGAGCGCCCAACCTGGGCTAGTGCAACTAACTCAATGGTTCGGTTGGATGGTAGTGAAGAGCAGAATTGTGGTGGTGACCGTCACAAGCCGCATGGATCGAGGGAGATTGATGGCCGTGATGCAACTGATCCCCATTATCGCTTGTCCCTTGGCTCATATCCTGATGTTCACTGCGTCCTTGTATATTGAGTGGGTAAAGAACTGAACTATGCGCATCAAGAATCTAGGGGAAAATACAGAATCATCCGGCTTCCCCACTCCTGAACCCAGCTCGATCGCGCCAGGTTCGCGACCCAGAATCTTACAACCGCAGTCTGTGCCATCATTCTGGAGAAACGCTCAGAGTGCGCCAACCATCTGTGATATTTGCAACAAATTAAGATTAAATGTCGCTGCAAAGGAAGAGGTCCTACTACTCCGGACTACTGACTGCAACCAAATCAACGACGCGCGTTCAAGTTGCAGGACATTGTGGTCATATATCGGCGGCAATAGGTTTCACGAGCTTCAGCCGGGCGTTTGCTCCCTATTCCGTCGTTGGCTCCTGCGGCTCCTTGTTAGGTTCCTCTCTAGATTCAACGATGATCTAAGCTATCTTTCCTTCGCTCCACTAATGGACCGGCTCGGCAATTGCAAGGGCAACTGGAAAGCGTAATACTACGTGAAACCGGAGGGTTAGACAAGAACCCTATACTGAGGGTTCAATCCGAAACTAGCCGAGAAACACAGCATTTCATGGATCCACGGGGATCGTGGGGATCACGATGATGCAGGAAGGTCTGAATGAAATCAGGTTTCCCAGTGCTATGTACCTAGGTTGGAACATGAGTAGAGAGTTTTCTGATATTACATACTAGAGATAAGTATTGCGAGAATCCTGATGTTACATGCAGATATTGCGAGGATATTGAATGAGTTGTGAGTTTCACGGAGCAAAGTCGTGCTGTGGTATACACACCGAGAATGAATCACACTGACACGAATATCCAACTTTCGGGGTCAAGCAGCGAAAAAAAGCAAACCAAAATATGCAGCAGTATTCGTTCGCTGGTGCGCTTGTATGCATTCAGTTTAGCCGCGGGATACTTCTTTGACTTGGTGCATTGGACTGATATGATCATCGAGTTGCCGTCCCATTCGAACGGCACAAAGTATTAGAGCTGAAAATCTGTCTTTTGGTCTCAACAGTCGTCACAGGCTCGTCCAGGGCTCACCTGGACACATTTTCAGCGCTAGTGACGCCCCCGCTTGCATCAATCGCTGTCCTCAGTTTACCGCCCATGGCGCTTGAATGGGTGCTTGATAAAGCGCCAATCGATCTCGGGTGTTGTCGCCTGTCGGTCCATGGAGATATTTTCGGGTTTCAAGCCTGCAGTCCCACGCGAGTCCAGATAAAGCATCAGCTCCGCGACGAGAGCAAGGAGCCGAGATCGCGTCAATGAGCATAGCAAGACACCGGATACCAAAAGCGCTTTAGAAAAGGACAGGAACGTCAGTAAAGGTTGTCGGGGATCCGGATCTTACAGACGGTCGATAGATCTCCACTCGTCGAGCTTTCCAACTCGCGATCGAGCGTTATTAATATTGCGTTGCGGATACATACCCAGATCCAGTGTTAGAAGCGGCGAGTCAAGTGAAAGGGTATCCACCCAGATAGTTCACAGTTCACAGGAGGAGAGTCAATCTCCAACCTTCCACCGAGAAGGAAGAGTAGGGAGGAACCAGCGTACGGGTTCGAGTTACAAGAGTTATACGCGGATCGATGGCCAAGTAACTAAGCGCCATGAAGAGGCGCGCAAGGCCGCTGAAACAAGGGCGACCAAAGGCGGGAGGTAGGTGCAGTAAAATCTTCTCGATTACACAGCCTTGATAGAACAGATTCTAAAGAAATTGCGGTTGCAAGTCGTCCGATGTTAGGATTGAGTCACAGACACGCGCATCGTCGTTTATAGCTTCCAGTCTGTATCATTTGGCCGTTTTTTCCCCTTCCCAACCCCACCCGCACTCCCCTCCCGCGAGGCCATGAATGGCATCAGCGCCCTGCACAGGTTTGTCCGACAACAGATCCCTGAAGAACGGCAACGTTATGTCAACCCCATTGCGTCTTACCTCAAGTGTTGTCGAAGCGTCGGCGATGGTCACTTTCTCGTGGTCGGCGTCGGCGTTGAGTGCTTCTAATCCCGCCTCACATTCGGGTGTAAATGAAAGAGGGGGCCGAGTATTTTCAGAGTCGGAGGTTATGATAGGCGATGACACGGAACCCTCAAGATGGAGGCGAAAGGAAAATTTTCTGGCGAGTGATAGCCGAAGTAAATTACATAAACAGCCATTTCGCCCGGACCATTTAAAAACCGGTTTGCAAACCGGCCTTATATACAGAGCCCTATTGCACGAACCACCATGCCAGGTGTAGGGCTGACCTTGGCGGACCCAAATCAAGATCCTCGTGCGCGTTTTCTCTCCGTCCACCTGCCAGGCGCCGAAAGCTGGAACCTCTTCTTCCTCGAAATGGCGAACGCCCGGTGGTGCCCACTGGCTCAGAGATAGCATTGATTCAGCGTCTTACTTGCCGCGCTCCTCCCGGCCCGATTCCCCCTCCTTTTTACCTTGTTTGCACAGACGGAATTCCCACTGCGAGCAGCGCTATCGTAACAGGCGAACATGCATCTGCGTTGATGCTGCTGGCCGTGCTCGTTGACTCCTCGTCTATCTCCTACCTGCGGTCGGGTTCCAACGAGCGATAAATGTTATACGGTCGGAAATTCTTGGCTTGCCATCCTCCGCATCGCTTTGGATTGCAGATACTCAACGAGGTGACTGATCGCGGTTTAGACAAAACGCCTTATTAGCCTGACAGCCTGAGTGCACTGCGAACATTCCAATACCTATCCGGGCAAATTTTAACTAAGGTCTTGTCGACAGAGAACAAAAGAGAAATACAAAGAGGGGAAACCGTCGTCACGACAACATTCGGGGGCAGGTTCCTAGAATCCAAGGTGGTCGGGGGTTCGGTGTGCGGTGTGCTTTGTGCGGCTTTGTACTTACGTCTGGCAGTCGAAATGCGAACGCCGAAGGTGTGTATTCAAGTCGAACTGAATAAGCCGTTGTATTGCCGGGCCGATGCGATGCGCTGATTCAGTGATGGGACCGCGACTAATCGAGGTACGAGAATAATTTTAGTTTGAAGCGTCGGTCTCCGAGTGACCCGACCGCGACGGCACGGCGTGTGATTCGGCTCTCCTGTGCCGAATTAGCGCCAACGCTTTCTGCAAGCAAATTGGATACTGTTCATAAGTCCCCTTGTCTGCGGTCCAAATGGATTTTATATTGGCGGTACTGGACAACCTCCGGACCCGGGCGGAGAAGTTCTGATTTGATTGATTTGTGTCAAACGGTGTGAAACTTACTGTATGCGCTTGCGCCACTTTGTACTTTTACAGCAGCCGAGTCGGCCTCACTCTTGGTTCTCTTCGTGCTCCGACCGAAAGGCTGAAGCCCGGGAGCTCCTCCGCCAACCGTTGGTTGCACGATCTTGTCGGGTATAAGGGCTTCGTCCTCCGAAAGGACACGCTTTCCGATTCCTGAGTGCTGCCGCGAATTGAGACGCTGAGAAAACGTTACGTGAGAGGAAATTCCCACGTCAACTAGGTTGCCATAATCCACATGGACCCATACGACACCACATGTGCTAGACCCTCGTTACGCTGGCACTACCATGTCGCTCCCCCACCTGCTCTCTGGTGAGTCGGACCTTTTTCGTTTCACGTTCCGCCGACATTCGAGCATCCTAGTTCAAAGCGCTCACGGCATCCAATGGAACGGCAAAAAGCCCAGTCTCTACGTCAAGATATACCTCGATGGCAAGGAGATAGGCCGAACTCGAGCGATTAAGAGAACACTCGACCCCGCGTGGGATCACGACTTCAAGATGTGAGTCCCGTCCTTCCTTTTTGGGCGTAATCCGTGAACCTTTGCACCAACAGCTCGTCCGAAAAGCCGTCAGCGATGATACTGATGATGGTGCTGCATGACTCTCTGATAAAGGATCCATCCCTCGGCTCCGTCAATATCAAGTTAGGCGACTTACTTAGCCTGTGTAGCGCGGTGGACTCGAAGTCGCAAGGTGAATTTGCCCGACCGATGATTGCTGTGCCGAGGCTAATTTTGGTTTGTTTAGCTGCGGATCTTGAACTTGTTGGCGTTGAGGGCAAGTCCAAAGGCAAGTCAGCTGGCACGTTGTCAGTGAGAATGAAAAATGCCACACCTGAGGAGGTCAAGAGGGTCATTGTTGGCGCCGAAAATATCGCTTCCGCCCGGGGGTTCAGATCCGTGAATGCGGCATCGGGCACACACACATTCTCGTCAGCTATAGAAGCGGTGATGTCAAAGCTGGAGGTCATCATGCAATTGGAGACAAAATTAGCATGGTGCGAACGATTGCCTCGATTTCTAGTTTTCAATTGATCTGGCTACAAGATCAATCCCTATGCTACGGCCGTATGGAAAGTTTTGACCGCTGTTTACGAGGTAACCAACTCATTATATCACTCTAAAATGATCTAAAGGTGTACCAAGATTGTGAAGGAGCAACGGGAAACAGACGATAAGGTCCTGGAGCTTGGCCAGACAATGGTTGAGGTCTATGCCTTTGTCGAAGATGTGGAAACTTTGTCCCACCGAATCAAACAACTGGACAATGTTGTCACAGCAATCCTCGAGCAGACAGTCGAGTGTGCTTTATTCATCCGCGAATATACCGGATATGGATTTGGAGGTACCGATCCCTTTATATCTTTTTACTGTTGTTTAACTGCTTGTTTAGGCCGGCTTGCTCGAAACAATTGGACCAACGCAAGTCAACAGATCAATGGCCTTTCCACAGCATTGCTCAAGCTCAAGGATGAATTCGACCGTGGGGTAGGACTCCAAACTGTGATTTTCTCTGCTGCGATCAAGGATGATACGGAGTATCTTGGTATGTACCCGATTTGCAGGCGGATCCTGATGTATTGATTATATGTGTAGTGCAATCAGACAAGTTACATAACTTGCACCCCTTCCAAGTAGACGGATCTGACCGTAGTACGTGTCTTCCTGGTACACGTCAAGATGTCCTGGATGAGATCACTGAGTGGCTCATCACACCATCGGACACTCAGAATATCCTCTGGCTTCATGGTGTGGCCGGATCTGGGAAGAGTACAATATCAACAACCATCTCCGACTACTTCCGCAAGCGTCTCGGGGCTTTCTTATTTTTTGACCGGAACATTCCTGAAGCCAGTAGCCCCGGGCGGGTCATCAAAACTCTCGCTTATTGGATCGCTCAGTCAAGTCCACATTTCAGAGCAGCTATTTCTACTGCTCTGACACAAGAACCAACAATTGTCACTGCACCACTCCATTCACAGTTCAAGAAGCTTCTGCTGGAGCCTCTTAATGCTGCCCAAGGGAAAGCCCTGGGGCCAATCATTATCATTCTAGATGCATTGGATGAATGTGGTGATTCTGCTTCCCGTGAGGGGCTGCTTTCCCTGCTTGTAATGGAGTTCCCAAAGCTACCAGCTGTCTTCCGCTTTCTTGTGACCAGTCGGCCAGGGTCTGATATTGCCAGTCAGTTCCATAGGCAGTCACACATCAAGGAAATGCAACTTGACATTACAACGGGATCCACAAAGCAGGATATTGTTGTATATATAGATAAAAGGATGCGTGATATCAGACGGTTGCAACGAAGCCTCGAACCAGACTGGCCAGGCCAACCTACCATTCAACCTTGGCAGACTATTCTGGCGGACTGTTTATTTGGGCTTCCACCTCATGCAAATTCATCGGAAGCTTTGATGCAAAAGAAAGACTTAAAACTATACTGGATGCTAGGGTGGCCAACAATCTTGATGAGCTATACAAGATAGCACTTCTACACTCCGCAGACTGGTTAAATGAAACTTTTGCACCGGATGGTTGCTTGGTCTTGGGGGCACTTGTCTTAAGCAGAGTACTCCTAACTGCTGAGACAATTGATGCACTCTTATCCTTCAGAAATGGGAGATCTGCAGACATCCTGGACTATCTTGGTTGTGTTGTGCAATGGAGTTCTGGGACCACTGCTCGCATTCTCCATGCATCATTCAGTGATTACCTCACTTCTGATCGCTCCAGTGGCCACCCCTGGTCTGTCAATCCAAAAATCCAGTCCAAGTCTCTGGTTCTGGGGTGCCTGCGGATCCTCAACTCACAGCTCTGCTTCAACATTTGCAAACTGGAGAATTCACACATACTCAATATAGATGTTCCAGATCTCTCTGATCGGATCACAGCTCACATTACGGCTGAACTCAAATATGCCAGTCTTTTTGGGCACACCATCTATGTGCCACAGAGGTTGATAATGAAATTTTGTCTGAGTTGAAGAGCTTCATAAATAATCAATTTCTCCATTGGCTTGAGGTTATGAGTTTGCTTGGCCAAGTGCCGAGTGCCACCGAAAGTCTGAAAGACACCCAGAATTGCATTGAGGTAGGCTCATAATGAGTTTGTTATTATCTTCGGTTGGAACTGACCTGCATTGTAGGAAGCAGACCAGGGGCTCCAGGATCTTCTAGCAGATGCAATCCGATTCCTTGGCATTTTTTCCCCAGTAATTGCACAGGCTGCACCCCATATCTATATTTCTGCCCTCCCATTTTCACCTCAAGCATCCTTGGTCTACAAGCAGTTTGCTTCATCTTTACCGCAGACACTGTGCTGGACTGGACCCCTTGGTGGCAATTGGCCAGGACTTCTTAAAGTCTTACATGGACATACTGCATCTCTGTGGTCAGTAGTGTTCTCTCCAGATGGCAAACAAATTGCCTCAGGCTCCACAGATAAAACACTACGGGTATGGGATTCAGAAACTGGTACTGAAGTCATGTGCATCAAGCACCCCTCAGATGTGTCTAATGTTGCATTCTCACCCGATGGCCGTCACCTTGTGTCTGTCAGCAATGATGCCTTGCAAGTCTGGAATTCACAAACAGGGATCCCCATTGGTGGACCATTTGGAGAATCTCCCATATCTGCTGTATTCTCACCTGATGGAAAGTGGCTTGCATGTGGATCTAAAACAAATGTACAGGTCTGGGATCCAATGACTTCCAAATGTTTGCTGTATTTGAGGGACACACTGAGTCTATCAATTCCGTAGCATTTTCCCCAAACAGCAAGCAGATAGCATCTGGATCAGATGACCACACTGTGCGGGTTTGGGATATGAAAACACAAGCTCAGGTAGCTGGACCATTTAACGGGCATAGTTCAACCATCAGTTGTGTTGCCTTCTCTCCAGATGGGAAGTGGATTGTCTCTAGCGCCTGGGGTGGTAGAACCTTACAGATTTGGGATTTTGCCACTGGCTATAGTGATGTGTTTCCGGCGTGCTCCCCGGATGATCCTACACCTACCTGTGTTGTCTTTTCTCCCAATGGCAAGCACATTGCAGTGGGATCTATGACTGGCACATTACATATATGGGATTTTACAACCAAAGAGTTAGTTGCAGGTCCACTGAAACATACTGGGATTTATCAGGTGAACTCTGTTGCTTTCTCACCAAACAGCAAGCATATCGCAGTGGGAACAACAGATAAAAGCATACGAATCTGGGATGTTGAAGCTGCTACTGCTGGAACTATTGAACAATCTGCAGGTCATACAGATACAATTAATTCTGTGTTGTTTTCCCCAGATGGGCAGTGGATTGTGTCAGGGTCACATGACCGAACAGTTCAAGTTTGGAATGCTCAAACTGGTTCCCTGGTCACTGGTCCACTGCAGCACAGTTGGGGGATCTCATCTGAAAGTGTGGCAATATCTGCAGATGGCAGGCGCATCGCATCAGGTGACATAAACGGGAACCTATATATCTGGAATCATGAAACTAGTGATGTCCTTGTTAGGCCCTTGAAAGCACAGTCCTGTTATATAGGATTCTCGCCAGATGACAGTCATATAATTGTGGGCTCCACAGAGAACATGATTCAGGTTGTAAACTCCAGCTCTGGTGACATAGTTTCAGACATGTTGAAGGGCATACCGGGCGTGTTCGCTGTGTGGGTTTCCAGCCAGATGGCCAACAGATTTTATCACAAACTCCAGACCAAAGATTAAAAGTATGGCATTTCCGAGCTGGAGCCAGTAGTCGGGTTGTTGAAATTGACAACAAAAACCGTTACTTCTTCTATTCTATTGGTTCTCCCGCTGCTTTCTCCCCCAATGGAGAAATCGTTGCATCACCATCGAGATCTGTAGTGGTGATATGGGATACCAACACTGGGCTCCTGGTTCAGCGACTTGAAGGCCACACCCGTGTTCAGTGTATTGCCTTCTCACCTGATGGTATTCATCTTGTGTCAGGGTCAGACAACAAGACAGTTCGAGTCTGGGATGTCAAGAGCGGTGCACTTGTAGCCGCTTTTGAAGGACATAGTAACGAGGGTCACATCTGTTGCCTTTTCACCCGATGGCAAGCAAATTGTTTCCGGATCAGATGACACAAGTATTCGGGTGTGGGAGGTATGCAAGGATTTCATCTCTTCGTCGCATACACTGACTTTGCACCAAACAGGTTGATCAATCTCTGGAAAGTTGGGGGAACCATCCGCGTTTTACAGATGGATGGATAATGAATTCATCATCGGAATACATCCTTTGGGTTCCACCATACCTTCGTGATGGTCTATGTCTGCCGTGGAATTCGCTGGTTATCTACTCTGAAGGGGTGACAAAGTTGGATTTAAAACATTTTGTTTATGGGACCAGCTGGCAGGAATGCATTAAACAGCTGTAGGGAGGATTAACAACTGTGTTCTCCGAAATAGTTTACTTTTCTGCAATATGATTTTACGATGGAATGTGCGATACTCGCTTGTGATTTCTTGGGGTCCATTGTAGCATGGGCTGAGAAGAACGTGAGTCGGCAAAACTTTGATTGGCACTTAACCAAAGGTCAGTTAAGATCCTCGAAGCAAGAACTCCAACAGACTCATTTGACGATAATTGTACCCCTTCGTCTGATTTTGTCTTTCGTTCCTCAGATCCTATGGACGCAGACAAGATTACGAGTACTGGTAAAGACGATCATATTAATCAACTAAGTGAGTGCAAATCCCTTTCTCCCTACCAGCCGATTTCCTGTTAATAGCAATGCGACATTGATTCCTGTTTCCGAAACCTTTATGCAATTCTTCCGCGAAAGGAATGGCGATGTGGCCAGAGAGAACTTGATGGCCACGTTCAACATCTCAGAGAAGCCCGAACATCATTGGCAGTTTCCGTGTGGTGAAACTGTGAGAGCGGCGAGCTTCATCTTGCGGTAGATGGTGTAATTCTGCCGCGAAAGGAATAGCGATGTGGCCAGAAAGAACTTGATGGCCACATTCAACATCTCTGAGAAGCCCGAACATCGTTCGGCGGTTTCTGTGAGTGCGGCAGACTTCACCTTGCGGTGGATGATATGATACTTATGCTATTGCACCGCTTCTTTTGAATGAAAAAGACCTTTAGCGAAACAAGATTCGCTGTATCTTTCTCGATCTGCTCGCAGTAGAGTTTACTTAAGAAGAATTGGGATAGATTCCGAGAAGAATATCCGCAGTATGTGAAGGCTGTTACGCAATTAGATACCTCCCTTCATTCGTTTATTACCAAACTGCATAGTCCTGTAACTGGTATAATACACATTTTCCTTCAATACAGAGCGACCTGATATTCCCTAAGGTGAACACGGTAAGTTTGACCAAATTTTGTAGGAATTGCTCTCGATAACGAACTTCCCCAGAAATAGCCGACCTACTCCCGACTTCTCAACATGCCAACCATGATTCCTGGAGCTCTTTGTATGTAGTTATGTAGAGACTACCTACTTTACCTCCATACTCAACCGAATGAGAAGAAAGGTGACGATCCGAGAGGAAGAAATGCCTCGAAAGGCCCGACAATATCTTCTGTCTTGGAGGGACAGAATGGGACTTTGTCAAATCCCCCCCGGTCTTTCCTCCGTGATTCAGACTTTGGATGGTGGGTGCATGTATCATCGTATACTCCCCATGCCCGACGGCGACCGTGTCACTAGCTGGTCGTTCGCAATCCTTTAACTCGCAAGGATCCAAGGAACACCGTGAAAGTTGAGTGTCGAATCCAAGAAATGCCGGACCATCTCGAGAAACAGGTGTAATGAGGAGGAGGAGAACAAGACACCAGGGAAGAAGACTTCGTTTAACGTCTCCGAAATAAGGGAAGACCACGGAAGCTACTTGCATTTTGATTTGGATTCCGATCCCCTGCGCCTTGGAGAAACATGGCATAACGAAGGAAATCATGCGCTACACTCCGTTGAAGATGTGTACGATGAAAAGAACCGGTTGCGTTGAAGGGGCTGGATTTCGGTGGGTGCATGGGGATGTCCTCTGGTACCAAGCCTGCAGTCCCCCATGAGCCCAGAAATTTCGATGAAGCACTACGAGGACGCCGATCGAACAGGTGGGACGACATAGATGACAGTCGGTCCGAGCCAGAATGAATACGAAGGCATGCATGTGCCAATTCAGTCACGCGCATGATGGGTTTGATATCCACAGCTTCATACGACAAGCAGTAAGTAATGCACATATCCAGCCATATCTTGGCACATTCCACAAATATTCTCCGTTTCACTGATTCACTCGTTTCTTCTTGACTCAAAGTTTGGTTCAAAGAATGCATCGAATTCAAGGCGCCTAGGCGTTATACAATTTATTTCTCGATTCTGACTACTCAATAACCTCCGTTTTGTTGGAGCTTCTCCAGAGCTGGAAGGTGAACATGAGCGATACGTTGACACCAGACGAAGAGAGCGACGCACCATCGCTCTTTGCCTTCTCATTGTTGATGGCATCCACTAGAGATACGGGAAAACGAAGCCAGGTTGAGATAGCGAGGATGGATGTGATGTGAGATTTGTACGCACGCCTCTGGCCTTGACCATGCGGTCGACGGAGGCACCCACGAAGTCGTCCAGGGTCCCCTCTGCCTCTGCGAGGCTCTGAGCCTTGCCGTTGCTCTCTTTGCGGCGTTTCTCGTACTCCTTGGCGGCCTGGTACGGTGTCGTCAGCAGAAATAGCAGTGTAGGTGCGGACAGCAACGAACCTCATACGAAGCGGCGTTGACGAGGAGGTCGTGCGTGAGTGTGGCCTTGTCCGTCGAGGGATCTATCATCTCGAGAACGTCGTCAGCGGGATATACATCGGCGCGACAGGTCAACAGACCTTTTCGTACGCCCGAGCCTCTTTGGAATTGACAGGGAACAAACACATAGTGATGAGAACTCCTGTGTAAAGGATGTAGAATTCAAGGACGGGGGATGCGGTTACATTCAAATGGTAGAGAATTTTAAACCTGGGGAGAATAGTTGGGGTCCCTTGGATGCAGCGCCTGATCAGTGCCTACCTGCTCTTTGCGGCGAGAAAAAGCGAACGCCGAGGACACGCAGGAACGATGGAACGCCGGAAGTACGGTCAATTCTGCCACGCTTTTCCGTGGCGCACTGTGCGGACGCGCACGGGGGCGGCGGAGAGGGGGCAACTTGCAATTTTGGGTCGGCCATGTTTTTGCGTTGGTGCCTTGCAGCTCATCTTCGATGGTTCGCGCGACCACGCGCGGAGGAGCAGCCAATAGCGCCAATAGCGCATCTCGCGCGAAAGGAAAGCGGGGGGGACCATATTTTTATCGATGGGCGCGTCTGATCGACCTCCGACCCGACTCGTCCAATCTGGGACAATCAAGAATCGAATTTTGGAAGCCCCGAGGTCGTGATCGCGCGCAATGACCATCCATTCTTGTTTGAAGATCTGGCTAGGAAAGAAGGGACCCTAAGGGGACTTCGACTTCGTGGCTTTAAGAACGGGCCGGACGCCTAGAAGGAACGCCGCGTTATTAGACGCGTTCAAGAAAGTGAAAAAGAAAAAGAAGGAGGAAATAAAAAAGAACATCGCAAATACTTCCCGTCGGAAGCGCATATCGGGGCCGGCCCAGCGCGTGGAGGAAGCCGCCGAGGATCTCGCCGTGGCTGTGATGGATACGGCTGTGGGTGAGTCAACTTTGAACTAACAGGGCTAGTAACAGCTCAGGGGCAATCGAATTCCAGAAGCCCTGAGGTCGTGGTCAAAATATGATCAACCCGTTCGAGAAGCACAAAAAAAGAACACCGCACATACCTCTTGTCGGAAGCGGATATCTGAGCCGGCGCAGCGCGGGCAGGAATCTGTTGATGATCCCGCCGTGGACCATGGGTGTATGGGTGTGTCAATTAAAAACTCAGAACGAAGGTCGGACCCGAGAGTAAACCAGTGCACATACCCAACGCGTCCTTGCCCTCGTAACGGAGATCCGGTCCAGGACGAGCACGACGGTGTGGGCCTCGGTTTCGCGCTGCTTCTTGGCGCTCAGAGCTTGTACAGTCCTCCTCGGTGAAGTCGGCCTGAGGGAACGTCGCTTCTCACGTTGCTAGTGCAGGGATCGACGTCCACCCGACCCGATTCATCCAAACTTCCATCTACTCTAGGAGAAGGACGATCAAGAATAGAATATGGACCCGTTCAAGAAAGAGGGGGGAAAACGCCGTACCTCGCGTCGGAAGCGCATATCTAGAACCGTCGGCGGTAATGGAGACGCCTGTTTGTGTGTTAGCAATTTAGGAAGAAAGAACGTCGGACGAACACACCGACGCACATACACAACGCGTTGCCTCCTCGCTCGCAATGGAAGTCCCGATTTCGCGTGCCTCGGCTTCATAGAGCTCGGCCTCCTCGGCGAAGCTCGCCTCGATTTTGGATTGAGGTGACGTGGTTCACATGTTCATGCGTCGAATTATATTACTTATCGGGCAGAAGGACTAACAGTGCAGATTGTCTCGAGGGAACGTGGTTCGAATGCGCGCGTGCCTCGCTTCTCGAATTCCTAATGCAGTGATCGACGTCCACCCGACCCGGCTCGTCCAGACTTCAATCCAATCTGGGAGAGGGACGATCAAGAATAAAATAAAATCGGAATTGAGAAGCAGAAGCCTCGAGGTCATGGTCGAAGTAATCCCCGCATCGCGCGTATTCTTGATTGAAAATCTTTCTAGGAAGGAGCTCTATGCGGACCTCGTGGCCTTGACAACAACGGGCCGGACGCCTAGAGAAGGGAAGGCGCGATATTACAACCCGTTCCAAAAAAGAAAAAAAGCGCACTGTACCTTTTATCGAAAGCGCGGCGGAGTCCGTTGACGAGCCGGAGAACACGACTATTTGTGTTAATAGCTCAGAATGTGACTGACGGCCACGAGAATAACATACCCACCGTGTCCTTGTCCTCCCGGAAGATCCGGTCCAGGACACGCACGAGGGCGTGGGCCGCGGTTTCGCTGCGTCGCAACTCGGCTTCGAGCGCTCGTCCTCCTCGGTGACGTCGGCCCGAGGGAATAGAGAGCTTGTGCAGATCCGCATTTGGTGGCTCTCCGGTGGCTCAAGTATGACATCATCTGCGCGCCATACGCCCACCCATAAACTCATGAACACCTGTGTACACGCTATTACATCATCGCCCCTGGACCTCTCCAAGTCCCTCTAGCCGAGCTCACGGTCGCAGTGGATTATCGGGTGCTCCGGACCAACCTCGCCGCGGTAGAACTAGCCAAACTTGAAGAAGCAAAGAAACAGGTTAGCACATCAACCCAAAATTTACCACACTTGAGCAACTTGACGCCCCATGATAACAGCATAGAATCCAAGACAAGCACACAGAATACAGCACAGAACTTCAATGGCTTCCAGGTGTGTTTACGGAATAAGGGCATTATTGGCCAATGCATCCGGATTTTCACAATGTTTGATGGTGCCGCATGCGAGAGAAGCTTGTGTCAAAACTGTGTTTCTGCAAGTTTAAGAGAGCTGTGAGGTAGCAAGAAGCTTCTCAAACGAGTCAATATCACCTTGTAGCCATCCCAGGCATGAGCCTTTGCACAAAAATTTCCGTATCTTATGTTGGAATAAATTGTGGACTGGGATGGCATCGTTGCTGCAGCATTGGTCCTATTTGAAGCCCAAGACAGTTGGTTCTCACCACAAATTTCAAATGAATGATTGGTAGTGATGATCATGGTCGGAAGCTTAATATGGCTGTTGGCTGAGAACAAGAAGAGTGAGGGCTCGCAGAGGTGTGATCCGGGTGTATGTGAACCAAGGCACAATTCTGGAATGGCTGGGCAAGCTGATCACGGAAATTGACTTGAACTAGATGAGTGCTCCACATATGCATCTCTCAGCAACTATTCTAGTTCTTGCAAGTTCGTCAGGGGGTCAATTGCCGAGGTCAATGTCTAGAATCATGGGCCGTGCGTGTCTGGATTGGTGCGGAATTACGAAGAAGATTCTGGATGGATGAGGACAAGGTCAACAAATGCTGTCCAAGATGAATGATGCGCTGATTTGTGTGCTCAGGACCTACATTAGAAACATGAACTAATCAACCACTTGTTGGTTACATGGTGTAGAAACAGTGCTATGACTGCCAGAAACAGCTGATGAACCATCCAAGCAATCTTAGATACATGTTTCCAAGATCCCGACGAGTTACAGCCCCTAGTACAGGGCCTTGTAAAGGTTGTAGGAGGAGGTTTCAGATCTCAGAAACTGAGATTGGAGCAAAGTGTGAGTAATACACGTTTCAAGACACATGGAAACAGAGTTTCCAGGCAAGATTTAGATACAAGGCTTCTCAGCAGATATGTAGAGGACGTTATGAAGGCCCAACTAGCTAGTTTATAGTCCAGTGGACTCAGGTGATTGCATGTTTCTCAACAGGCAATTGCGTTTCCAGAGCTTTCCCCGAAGGTACTTTCCAGACCCGCACTCAGCTACGTTTCCAGAGCTTTCCCTTGAAGGTACTTTCTAGACCCCGCATACAGATACGTTTCCAGAGTTTTCCCCGAAGGTACTTCCAGACCCCGCACCAGATACGTTTCCAGAGCTTTCCCTGAAGGTACTTTCCAGACCCCGCACTCAGACGCGTTTCTAGAGCTTTCCCAAACCGGTACTTTCTGAACCCCGCTTCCACACAAGTTTATAGTCAAGTAGACTCAAAGCAAACAAGTTATAGTCAAGTAGACTCAAAGTTTATAGTCGGATAGACTCAAAGTTTCCCAGTCCCTTCAACCGAATCCAAGAGAGTCCAACCGAATCCAACACAGTCAACAGAGTCTAACAATTCCAGGCCAAGGCCCAAATGCGTTTCCAGAACAATATATGATTCAGAAACAAAGAAGATCTCAATACAATGCTACTCTATAAGAGTGTGCTCAATCGAGGGACACAGATCCACACCCAGGTGCAAGCTTACTGCATGGTGGAACAACAATACTGCCCAGATCACACCCTGGCAGGTGGATACTGGTCAGATTGTGCCCAAGCATAGACAGAAACGGCTGCTAGCGGTGGGGGGATCCTCTGTCCATCGTCGAAACACCTCCAGATACTTATACAGATGCCAAGACCACACTTACAAACCGAAAACATAATCCCAGTGAGTCAATTGTCTGTTTATCCGTCTCTTTAACCGTGTTTCCGTCGGTTGTTCTTCCGAGAATCGCCTCCCATTGGTTCCCAAGAGCGAGCACACCATGTTCCCTTGACAATTACATAGCAGAAACCTGTCAGCAACACCCCTGGATTACTCAGAGGGTGCGCAGATCACTGATAGATCAGCACTGCACTTGCTCGACATGTTTCTGCCTTCTGCTCAACTCTCCCCTCTGTTTCCAATGCAGAACTTGATAGTACTCCTTTGTAGCTTTCAGGAGATACCCATTTCTGAGGAACTTCCCAAAAAGGGTTCTTGGAAAGAGCCTGTGAATGTTTCTGGAGTTGTGATCCGGACCTTCAAATAGCCGATAACCTGTTTCGGTGTATCCGCATTTGATAGAAACCGGCTACCCCAGTACCCAACTCTCACTCGTGACCTAACACGGCCTCTAGACGTCTCAAAACAACACAATACATTGCCCAACTCCCATTCCCTTGACCCGTTTCCGTTGTTTAAGTGGATGTTGGAAACAAGTCAAACGAAGTTCCTTGACTTGTTAATTGGCTGCACATTCCCCTACAGTTTTCAGGGTGAGACTTGCCAATGGATGTTCTAATGCCTTAGAGCATCCACCCGTTTCTCTGTGGTTCGCCCAACAGCTACCAGGAACCAGTACTGTTATATAGAAACAACAGTTACAGCAATAAGTCTGATCAGAAACACCCAAAATGACGTGTATCTAACCATGGCCCATTTACTGGCTTATCAGCGCAAATCCAGAGGAGAAGAACAGGTGCCGCCAACATTTAAATGCCGCAACGAGGAGACAGCTACATGTAATGATTCACCTTCGATCTCCTTTTGGCAGTCATACAGTTGCACGTGGATATGCTGACTCAGCTTCTCACAAGAAAAGAAACTTAGAAAGGCGCGACAACATTGGGTTCCAGCCAGGCAGCAGAGGGTGTGGAGGGAGGAAATACGATGATGGTGTCTCACCATGACCACAGGGAAAGTTTCGAAGAGGTTGTCGAAGGCTGGCACTCAATGGAAAGGGCTGGATGCCTCACATGCATTCTGGATGATGTTCCGAGAACATTCCGAGACGATACCTATGCAAAGAAAATATATTTATTGCAGTTACTGTCCAGATGGGAAGGGGCGGGTAGACTGCTGTGAGGCTCTGTGGCCCTGTGGGCAGACAGAGAGGCTCAGAGGGCTAGCGGCCGGCTTCGACATCGGAGGTGGCAACGGAGACAATTGAGAGGATGCGCAACGACGACATCATGAAAATGAAAGCACAGCTGCGGGGCACTCCCAAGCCTTTGGGGACACTGCTGTGAGTGTGCGGGGGTTGGGTAGTATAGCCGCACAGGGTGTTCCAAAATCAATGATGATGGTCGGAACACACACCTGTAGTGTGTGTTCCGACCATCATCATTGATTTTGGATGTGCCCACAGGGCCACAGAGCCTCACAGCAGTCTACCTGCCCCTTCCCATCTGGACAGTGCAATAAATATATTTCTTTGCATCGGTATCATCTCGGAATGTTCTCGGAACATCATCCAGAATGTATGTGAGGCATCCAGCCCTTTCCGCTGGATGCCAGCCTTCAACAACCTCTTCGAAACTTTCCCTGTGACCATGATGAGACACCGTCATTGTATTTCCTCCCTCCACACCCTCTGCTGCCTGGCCGGAACCCAATGTTGTCGCGCCTTCCTTTTTTGTGTGAGAAGCTGAGTCAGCATATCCACGTGCAACTGTATGACTGCCAAAAGGAGATCGAAGGTGAATCATTACATTGTAGCTGTCTCCTCGTTGTGGCATTTAAATGTTGGCGGCACCTGTTCTTCCTTCTCCTCTGCATTTGTGTCATTCATCTTGGACATCATTTGTTGACCTTGTCCTCATCCACCCTGGTTCTTCTTGGTAAATCCGGACTAATCCAGACACACATCACACACAATATTGTGGACACCGAATAATGAAGACATGACTGGACGGCTTGCACCGAATGAACTTGAACAGCTCTATGGCATGCACATCCACTGTCATCAGATCTACTCTTGAGATCTGGCCGGACAGTGAAGGGTGCACATGTGAAGCGCTCATGTGAAGTTCAGGTTACATTCCTCCATTGCATGCTCCACTTTCATAGCCACTCCATGATTGTGTTGCTCTTCACAGAAACCGGGATCATGCCTCTAAACGAGTCTGACACCTTCTCGTTCTCAGCCATCTGCAACATTTCTTAGGCCTCAAGGACGATCACACCTGCACCGCTTTAAAAAGTTCAATTGAACTTGTGGATAAGGGTAAAAATGTCTTGAGCTTCAGATCATGAGAAGGCTATAGCGAGGCTACCATTCCATTGCCCAGAGTCCATTCTGATGCGCCAAACCACTGACAAGTTGAACGGTGTGACAACGGCGTCGAATTTATGCAAAACTCTTTGCACTCTGGAATGGTTACAAGAGGAAATAAGATGCTTGAATGAGGTAAATTCCTGTTGATGTGTTGACTTTTCTTTGCTTCCTCAGATTCTGACAGTTCTACCGCGGCGAGTTGGTCCGGAGCACCCGACAATCCACTGCGACCGTGAGCTCGGCTGGAGGAATTTGAGGAAGTCCAGGGGCAATGGTGTAATTAGCGTGTACACACCGGGATAATCCCTGGAAACCGGTGTTCCTAAGCGGGACCGTGCCGTGCAATACTACCTACCTACCTACCTGGTCTCCTGTGTCACAGGCCGTGAACACTCGGTCGTAATAGTACATGGGGT
This sequence comes from Mycena olivaceomarginata, assembly GCA_029378375.1. Lineage (NCBI taxonomy): Eukaryota > Fungi > Basidiomycota > Agaricomycetes > Agaricales > Mycenaceae > Mycena > Mycena olivaceomarginata. The sequence continues at coordinate 69,296 of JARKIC010001182.1, forward strand.
CCATGGGGATTCAGATTCCTCTTTTTGATGAGACAATGTCATTTGGTGGTCGTTGGGGCTCAAGTCGCGAGCGTATAAGAAAGAATGCTTAGGCTTCGGGAACTGGCCGGCTTCTGTGTTCCTCTATCTATTTGAGATGCAAATACCTCATTTACCAGTTCAATGTGGTTCGTGGCCTGCTGGCAACTCGGAAAGCTGTAGTCTCAGAGCGGATTTGGGGCTTCAACTTGAAAATTGCCTCTACAACTGCCTCCAATTTGACAGTTAGTGTGAATTGACCAACTATGCCCAGCTGGACTTGATCAGGTCGCTCCCTCGCTCCGCCACAGCATACGTCGGCGCCATCGTGTGCGCACTCGGCACAAACGGCTAGTCCACGGGTCAGCAAGAGACCTGGAAAATTAATCTCGTCTCAAAAAGAATGCACCATGACCGACGCATCGACGATCCTCAACCCCGTCACACCCTTCACGCGCAGGTCCGGGTCCACCACGCCCCACCTCGCGTACTTAGGGCTCATCGCAGCGCCCCCGACGCAGTGCAACCCGGGAATCGCGGTCGCGCGGATGTACGCGTCCAGCGCGGCGTCGGAGGCCAGCGCTATGGCCAGCGCGTCCACCGGACCGAGGACGTAGTCCGTGAATGCGCGCGCGGAGAGGAGCTGTTGGGACTTGCGGATTGCGGCGCGCATGGCGAACATGTCGAAGGCGCTCGCGAAGAGCGCGGGGGTCGATGAGGGGTGCGTTGAACGGACTGGGGTTGGTGGTGTTGAGCGTGATAGAGCCCCCTGCGTGCGGTTGAGACGACGTTTATTTGTGGGGTGAGGAAGAAATGAGACGCACGGCTTGTAGGAGACACGACGGCGGTGGTGCTCCCGAAGAAATGCCCTGGGAGCGCGACGGGCAGCTTCCCAGCACCGGGCTATACACAGCATGTCGTTAGCGAGTAGCGACATCGAAATGGACACCAATCGAGCTTACATTCAAAGACAACTCGAGATGAGGTGACTTGGGCCCGGCGGACGGATCCTCAAACTGTTCGAAAATGGTCGAGTTTGAATCGAGCCGGAGGTACGCGATGTGGGTTGCAACCGTATCGACCAGTGGTCCCGTGCGCGTATCGTTCCATTGGGTGAGATACTCTCTGGGGGGGCCAAAAAGGATGGAATTCAACCTACCACTCAACCAGAGTTCGGCTGAACTACAGCGCATTCTAGGTTGATTTTCAACAGCCGTAGGTTAGAAACCATCTGTTTATAGGTTGACCAAATTAGGTTGAGAGTTAACCAAAAACCGTCCCTTTCATCCTATGACTCCCATCGGCATTAGTGATGACTTTCAACCTATCCTAGGATAAAACAAGCCGCTCCAAGTAACCTAGAGCTTGCTGAGTATCATACACATGTGGACTGAAGAACAACATAAATTATATTGAGCAGTACACTACAACACTCAGTGCCGCTCGTTGATACTAGTGCACCAGCACCGGCAACCCCCGCAGTGCTCACAGCTCACGGCACGACTCGTCTGCCCAATCCTATGGGAATAGAGGACATGATACGGAATAAGCACATGATAGGGTAAAGAGAGCAGGAATGGAACACACCAAGATTGTGTCAGATTCGGCGCACGGTTCACGGTGGAGCGTTTGAACGTGAGGGCTCCGGAGGCCGGAACAGGACAGCAAGGGGCAGGAGGACAGGGGGGACGTGCTATTATAGGTCATTTAAGTGTAAAAGGATGTAATGAATATCAATATCAAATGAGACGCACCTGGTATAGCAGCAACATTTCCCTCCGCCTGCCGTGGACCACACACATCCAAAGTTTTGCGGACGGCTGGAGAAGTCGCGGTAACTGGAGTCTTGAGCCCATGTAGAAGCTTGAGATGCCCACTTGATGAGAGGATATCTTGACTCTTGAGGAATGACTGAAGAGTACGACTGTGACGCGACTTGAACAGTACGGGCTTGAAAACGGGAAAGCTTGGGACTTGAGCCAATCCCGGAGGCTACTTGAGAGACAATTTGAGGGGAGGTACTTTTGAGGACTTGATGTGGGAGCTGTATGACGACTCGAGGTGCTTGAGCTGCTTCAGTATTGTTGCCGGGTAAAGGGGTAATACAGAAAGGCTAGGTTGGGTTTAGATATTGAGGGATAGTGTCGTGGAGGGCCAAATGAAGGCGGCAGTGAGGGGAAAGCGAGAGAACACGTTGGGGGGATGGTGGTCGAGAGGAAGAAGCGCAGTCACTCAGATCATGTCAATCAACAAGCGCACGGACCACGCACGTGTTGACGGACCACGCACGTGTTGACGGTCTGCCTTTCCGACCCATGTCGGACCCGTACATTGTGCCACAGTCCTTGCATATGGCCGGGCTGGTCGGCTGCTGGAGGTAAGAAGACTATGTTTTGCAGTCACCAGAGTTGTCTCCGGACTGTTACCAAATTCAACCTATGATAGGTTGATATCGACATAGGTTGATCAAGCCTCCAGCACCTGCGGAATGAGTATCAGGTCGGAATAGGATGAAATATAAAGGATACATTACAACCTAAAAATTAGGTTGAATGGGATCAACCTACAATCAGCCGAGATCTAGAATAGGTTGAAAGTGATTTTTCAACCTAAATCAAGTTGAAATTCATGCTTAGTGGGCTCCATAGTGACTGTTGCCGCATTCGCTTAGCATAACATGATTCTCGACGTTGTAAATCGTAGACCACCCACCTCAGCAAACGCAGTCGTGTTCTGCGTGAAGGACTCGAAAGTGTCGTTTGAGTTCACCATCCAGGTGTTGCTGACCACTGGCTGGTCCGTGAAATTCTGCCCAACGGACGGGAGGTCCAGCACGCTCGCGATGCCGAGGCCCTCCAGTGTCGTTTTGTTCCCGATCCCGGAGTTGAGCAGGATGTGCGGCGTGCCGACGCTTCCGGCAGCGAGGACGATCTCCTTGGCCGCGGTGACGGTGTGCAGTTCTATCACGCCGCAATTGTCAATAATTAATAATCAACGCCAGTGGCGGATGAGGGATGGATGCAGTACGCACTTATCTGGTCCTGCGAGAACTCGACAGTGGTAAAGTGCAAAGACCTTTTGGAGCTTGGGAGGACGCGTGATACTTGCGCGTTGAGCAAGACGTGCAGGTTGGGCCGTGAGATGTACTTAGGTCCGAGGTACGATGTGGCAGAGCTGCTGCGCGCGCCGTCGTCGATCGTCGCTTGCAGCCAGCCTCAAGGGTTATAAGTACTTTTATTTGCAGGTCGCTGGACGAGGGAGTGATGACGCAACGTACCGACGCCAATGTTGTCTCCTGCGTTCATATCCAAGACAAACGGGAACTGGTCGGGCAGATCCTTCGTCGTCTGGATGATGCGCTTACTGCTGTCCGGCCAGGGATACCCGCTCAGCGAGACGGAGGCGACACCGTCTTTGGAATGCACCGCCGGATCGAACTGGCCCACGGTGTTGTGGTTGTCCGCTGGGGGCACCCATTTCTCGTTCTGTGCGATGTAATCAACGAGGGATTTATTTGAAGAGGGAACATTTGAACCGACTTTTAAGAAATATGGGAGCATGTTTTTCCATGCCCAGCCTGAGTCGCCGGTGTAGCTTGAAAAGCGGTCAAAGTCGTCGCTCGAGCCTTTGCGCGAGATAAGAACGGAAAGGTGAGGGTCAGTGTTTGGGTACCTCTGGTGTAGATCATGGCGTCTGCGCACATGTGTCAATGCGAAGAATTGAGAAAGCGATATGGACCCACTTGTGCTGCTAGATCCGCCAAGAACATGACCTCTCTTTGGTGTATAGTTCTGGACCACCTTTGTAGAAAGTTCGGTGGAACCTGAGTAGTTGAAAATTCAACAATCACCTACAAATGGGCGCTCGAATCTGGGATTTGTCGAGCACGATGGTACAAGAAATACAAGAAATGAGTTGATAAACCCAACCTGCTCACATCTCCATTCGAATCCCCTTGGTAAAATGATCTCTGGGTCCCGCGCTTCCGCCGCCTTCATAGCAGCCCGCGTATCCACCTCACATGCAGCACCCTTCTCGCAAATCGGCCGCGCATAGTCCACGAGCGTCGGGTAGAAGGCGGTGAGACTGGAGAACGGGGAACGGATCCACGCCGTGGCCGGCTTCCCGCAGCCGGCCGCAAAACACGTCCACGGGTGCTTCGCCGTGAGCTCGGGCTCGTGCACCAGGACGACTTTCCTGACGAGGGCGTCGCGTTTGGCTTCGTACGCGGGGACATTGTGTGTCGGTTCCGAGAGCAGACTTTCCGGGACGAGGTCGCGCATCTGGATAACCTCCGGGTCGTGGCCGTCCATGCGCACCGTATATGGAAAAGGCCGGTGCGCCTCGGCGGCGGGGTCTTGGAACTTCGCGCTGCTCTCTGCTGCCTCGCCGAGCTGCGCTTGATCGCTTTCCTGAAAAAAAAGTTGAAGAACACTGCGAGTAAGATGACACCAAATAACCAAAACGCGCACAAAAACGTTATATTTCGGTCGACCCGGATAAGTTGGATCGAGCGCGCGTTTCTGCGCGTCAATCTCGTTTAGCGCCAGTGTCGCCTGCTGAAGTCGGCACTGCGCCTTCTCGACCAGCGCGGGAGACTCAATATAGAACACGACGATCTGGCACTCATCGATGCACCGCTGGTACTCCCCTCAAAACACATCGGTTGTTCTGTTCTGAGGAAAGCTGCTGGAGGTGCGCGATATTTTACCAAGATGAAGAAAACAAGCGGCGCGATTGCATCGCGCGACACGGATCGTTTCGATCATCACACAACGACTGAACTCGCTTATGACGCGAGAATAGACCTCCAAAGCTTGTTGGTATTCTCCTGCGCGAAAATATCCGTTGGTTGCACCACACCCTACCATGGTTTCATGAGAATGGGGTACATGATAGTATAGAAGGATTACTCACGGGGGGAGCCGCAGGACGGGTACCTGCGGAGGCGGCTTGGGTTGCGCCCGCGGGCATGTTGACCTCCGCTGAGGCGGCAGCACGTTAGGGAGGCGCTGAGGACGTGGGGGTGGAGGCGGGAATGGCCATGGCCTCGGTGGAGGGAGTAGCCGAGGTGGCAAGGACGGCGGCGGGTTTCGCGGCGGGAGCGGGGGCATCGGTGGGTTTCGTGGGGGCGGCAGTAGCTTTCGCGGCAGGTGCAGCGGCGGCTTTCGTAGCATGGGTGGCGGGAGCCTTTGCGACGGGGCCCGCCACAGCCTTCATAGTGGAGGCGCGCGCGGTATCGATGGCCGCCACAATGGCAGACGTGACCGGAACGAAGGTGGGGGCTACAACGGGTGCGGCCCGCCGCATCGGGAGCACTGCAGCAGCGCCGATGGACACCGCTGTCGCCGTAGTGGCCGGGTCGTGGAAGTGGAGGTCCCCGGCGCCGGTGAGGTGGTGCCGGCGCTGGGGTTGGGAGCGGGGCCCGCCGCCGCCGCCGGGGCTGCAATAGCCTCAGCGACTTGCGGGAGGGGCTCTGCCGCCGTCGCTGGGACAGCAGCGGTAGAGGGGGGAGTGTCGGTGGTGGGGACGCTGGTCGCGCGCTTGGCGGCGCGGTCGGCGTACGAAGAGGGTTTGAAACGGGTCATTTGAGAACGGGCCATTTGAGAGCGCAGAGGAGAGAATTGGGAGACTGGTTGAGCTGGAGTTAAGTTCTGTTCGGGTGCAGGACGAGCTACGGTTGCGTACCAATTTATTCAACTACGAACAAAGAGCGGCAGCGCTCGCAGCGGATTGGTTGCCAAAAAGTCCGCATAGCGTTCTCGGACGCGTTCTTGGCCGTCTTTGTGCGTCAGCACAGATGGCAGCGGTGACGTGTACCGGCGGGTATGCAGGTGCCTCGAGGCGGGTCAAGATTTGGGGATTGCGCGCTCAGAGGAGCGGCCTTGGAGCGGCGCGTTGCACTAGGCGCAGGAGATAGTCTCGTGGCGAGCGCAGCGTCGCCGTCGGCGCCAGTGCAGCGAGCGGCGTTAAAGGATGGGGGCCGCGGGAGACAGAAGGCATTCTGCGTGGGAGTCCCATTGAGCTAGAACTCGTGGCTGCCGGCCTGTCAACGACGGGGGGGATCTGGAGTCGAAACAAACGTTGTAGCGTGCGAGCGTGCAAGAAAGATAACTGTAAGAAAAGAAGGATATTCACAGGCGTTGATTGTCGTTCGGCCGGCGAGTTGTGGCCTGGCAGTGAGTGGTTCAGGCAGGTATGGGGGAGGACGCGCCGGCGTCGACGTATCGCGTCGAGCTGGGTTGGCAAGGGACCGTGTGAACCCGTCGCGGATCTGCACGGAGTGATGGCATGTCGGGTACTGTAGTATTTTCTGGGACGAGTCTGGGGGATGGAGTTGGCTCCATTCCTTGCGAATCGCATCCCTGGGTAATAGATAGTGCTTGATTACACATGTGAGCTCTTCAGGCTCCTTGCCGGAAAGTGCGGTCCTCGTACCTCGAAAAGCATCATTTTTACTTGTAGTTGAGCGGATTCAAGCTCCGCCATCACTTCCGGCAAGTGCCGGAAGCAGGCCGAAACTTGAGCTGCAGTCGAATTTCAGATTCACTACATGGCTATCTTGTATAAACCATGTATTGGGGCGTAATTATAGTCGATGTGGAGAAGAATTACGCCCTGATGAGAGTCTCTGGCAGAGGAAGTTATACACCCTTTGAACGGCCGTGACGGCCGTGTTTCAACGGGCCGTTGAACTCCCGAACCAGGTTTCACTTGACCGCGGTTGAGCAGCCTCAAAGGTTTTTGAAACCTCCACAAACTATGTTCAAGATTAAGGCAGCTCGAACTGAGGCGTGCGTGCCGACTGGCAAACTTGAACTGGAGGTTGTGGTAATTATTCCGCAACTGGGACGCTACGCACAGCAATGGATCAAGCTATTTCGCGGCCCTATAGCGTTGAACCGCTGTTGAACCGTTCGTATGCCGGTACATCTTTCGCATTACAACGAAGCAAGAAATTTTCTTCTAAAATACGGCCACGTAAACCTGTTCTTAGCCCGAGTCTACAGCTCTCCCCCATTACCCGTGTTCTGCTCCTGCTATCGTTGTTCAACACCGCACTCCGACACGGTTAGCCTCGCACGCACTCCCTGTATTACGTCTAAAAATTCAATCCCACAACCCTAGGATTATTTGAATCGCTTTGATGGCTGTTCACATGGTCCCCCCCCCCTAAACCCTGGGGACCCTGCCCTGGTTGGTTATCAATCAACCGAGACCCCAAGCATCGCGATTGAGATCTTTCTTTTTCTGGACACCGTTGCTACTGGCACTGCTATCGGCTTCGGAAATCTTGCCAATTCAATTTTTGACCGACAATGATTGTCGGTAAACGGTAAAAACACTCACTTTCAATCACATCAACAGCGTCAACATTGCAGCACTGCTTTCTTCTCATCTAGTAAAATTACATGATAAAGCTTTTGGCTACCGCATGACTGTGCATCAATCACCGGAGCGAAGCAAAGGCACATCTTGTGTCAATCCGATTTTCTATCCCGAACGGATACTCACCTCACTTTATTGCAAGGAACTTCACCTTCTCTTTGCTTAATGATTCGAATACCAACTCTGACCAAAAATATGTCTAGTTATCCAGCAACATGCGGACAGCCTTGAGCCTGGTGAAACACTCCTCGGTGAGCTCGTGCATAATATCCTGGAAAACACGGAGGAATGAAGACACTAGTACTGACTGTAATTCATACAACCGTACCTTGACAGTCTCGTTGGTCTGGGTGAGCAAGACGACGCCGAGACCGGCCCAAGTGGCGATACGGCTGGCATCACCTTCTCTCTCCGCGACCTCGTATTTGGCACGAATCTCTTCCACGGGCTCGCCAGCATCAAACTCTTGGGTTGTGACTACAGAAGAAGAAAGAACGGGGTTGAGTTGAGTTTCCGCCCGAAATGATATTGAAAGGAGTCGAGAACTCACGGTTCTTCAGTGCCCTTCCGTCGATTCCCTCGGGCCACCCAAGAGATCCAACCATGTAGTCGAACGCAAGGGTGCGTTCGGTCGCGGTGCTGATCTTAGCGGCGACCATGGCGTTCCGCTGGCTGGGATTGTAGTAGCTTTCCTCGGCCATGAGAAAACGTGTCCCAAGGATACACCCGTGAGCGCCCGCAGTGAGGAGGGCCGCGATGTGCGAGCCTGTCATTATACCCCCCGCGGCTACGATGAGAGGACCGTTGTCGGGAATGGCCTTTTGAACGACAGAGAGCTGGACCATCAGCGGAGGAGCGCAAGATACCCCATGTCCCCCAGCTTCGATCCCTGGTATTCAGACGGGTAAGCTGCCGATACGATGACTCGAAGAAGAGTTTCAAGCCTTGGGCGACCACAACATCGACCCTCAACGCCGCGGCGGCAGCTGCTTGCTCGCCGGAGTGGACCACAACAAATATGATGGTGCAACACCCATTAGCCTATTGCAAGGAACAGAAAAATTTCAAGATACTTGAGGCGTCCGAGAGAGAGATGGCTAACCTGGTCATAATCCCTGACAACATTAATCCAGCAGTCCATGTGATCACCGAAGGCAAAAAAGACGGCTTTGACTTTGAGATCAAGGGCGGCGACGAGCAGCTCCTTGTTCCCTGCGTCGAGATACCAAACGAGGAAGCCGATACCGACGGGCACTTGGGTCGCCGGCGAGGGTTTAACGGCGTCCTTGAAGGTCTGGACCTCCTTCTGCAGATTCTCGACAGTGTCGTCGCCTGTCATGGTCATAAATCAGCCAACACCGAGTCGGGTCTCGGTTTCGGAATAGGATGTACCGGCGGGGATGAATGCGAAGCCGCCGTACTTCGTTACCTGGGCTGCGAGCGCCCCACCGCCCCCAGTGCTCATGGGCGCCAGGAGAACGGGCACTTTGACGTCCAAGAGTTTCGTCAACGGAGTGTAGATTGCGCGGATGGGGGACGCGGGAGCCCTTTCGGTTTGGAGGATGACCGTAGCGGACATGGGAAAGACCATGAATACTTGTAGAACGAAGTGACTCCAATTGAAATAGGTTCCACGTAATTATAAACGTTCCCAAACAGCGGATTGAGCTGGCTTAACTCGTCCAATAGTGAAGTGTCGCGTCCTCACACTCCGCTGAATCTACGATGTTCACGGCGGTTAATCGCCCCTCTCGCTCATCATATTCCATGAAATAAGACAATGGCGAATTTTCAGATTTTCAGCTGCGTAGCGCTGCGGAATTCTCACTCGGCAAAATCCGCTTCTCCCGCACAAACACCTTCGGCACTTCTACTTTCAATAAGCCTAGGTCATGGGTTCCTCAGCGCTCAAATGTTCAGATTCAACTGAAGTGGAGTGCTCCAATGTGGCGAGGTGCAGAGCGCCCCTATTAATGCCCAGGGCTTCCTCAAGCCCGCCAGGCCGAGTCCACTCAGGCTGGACCAAACCCAGCCCGACAGCGGGCTTGAGGTGGCCTGGGGTTTGGGCTTGAGAAGTTCCAAACCAGTAGCTTGGATACCCGGGGTGAGGTTGTCAAGAAAAAATAACTTCAGCTCATTTCTGCGTTTCCGAGGTGGACGGTACTTTTACCTTTTGTCAATGATTTTTGACCTCTCGGTCGATGTCTTGCGGAAATGGAACCCGGCAGAATACACCCGGCCCTCAATAAAATTCGGAACTTCGAAGATTTCAAAGGAGAGTTGTCTAAAGTTACACAACTCGCGGCTGCGTTATAATCCTCGAGTTATCAGTAAATAATCCTGGCGCCTCGAGCCCCCAATCAGGCCTAAGCCGAGCCAAGGGCTTGGGCTTGATGATTCTCAAGCCCTCCACCGCCCTAACCCCGGCTTCCAGGCCAGACCAGGCCCTGAACCGCGCGCTTGTACATCTTAAATTATAGTGGTACCTCTTGTACAGTAGTACTGAGCTGGCGGAAAGAGCTTGACTGGCTGGCTTAAGCTACGCTGTGAAAAACATGCTTGACTTGAGGGAACGGGAGCTTGGGACAAAGGATAATGTTTCATCCGCAGAATATTAATACACGACCGAAAAACGTCAGGCTCTGAAGCTTTTAAACAGACCGACCGAGTGCGTGTATCCACACGCAATAATGGCCCCTCTTCTTCTGCGCATCGCCCGCCACGTCCTCTATGCTTATTCCGGACGCCTTGGGTCTCCAAAATCATCAATACCCGACCTATCTGGCATTTTTTCCATCACTGACAGTCCGACCCGTGCGCTCGAGGAGCTCGTCAAGAAGTCGGGTGGGACCTGGCCCCCGTGCCCCACGTTCGACAGCTCGTGGCCCGCTCCCCTGCGAGTGTACCACGCGACGTACGAACTGGTGGCGCCCATCTTCCCGGTCCTGCAATCGTCGACCAGCGATGCTGAGAACAGGCAGACAATCGATGGCATGCGAGCTCGTATTCGCGGGTTGTTGTCAGGTGATCCAACCTTCGACGCAGCTCAGTGTTCTGCCGACATGAAAGCAGTTCTCTCGCTGCTTCAGGATGACGAAGCTGGCTATTGGTCCGGCTACAACGACCAGAGCATGCAGTCTGCGATGTTAGGCTTTTGCGCATGCGTATGCTTCCTGAGGCATGCTTATAGGTACCACCAAATTCTGCCTCGGATCTTTGTTCGCTGAAGTCCGAATCAAAAGATGGGGCGTCTCCCCTGTGGTTCGCGAGGCGCAGATCGAGACCTCTCTATCTTTTCCACCGGAACTCGAAGAACCGTGGTTGCTTTTACAGCGTTATTTCGGTTTCACCTCTCCCGGAGGCGGCTTGTCGACCTGCCTATACTTCAATACCCGCGGGGTCGATACCAACTTCAAGCCGTTCTATTCGTCCGTCCATGGACTGCCTCAGCTTCATCAAAAGACTGCAGACTGGGACGCTCGCCTTTTCCTCGAGACTGAACACAGGGTACGTCGTATTCCGACTATGTTGCATCCTGGGCTAACAGATGATCAGTCGCTTCCGATGTACCGACTGATAGCAGAGACCATTGCTGCCTGCGGCTCCTTTGCAGGCGATTTTCCGTTGGACGCCCTGACGTCATTGAAAGAAGCGAACACTGTATTCCAAAACACCTATCACTTCTTCTTTGAAAACATGAAGGACACGAACATATCTCACGCTCTCTGGCTCGCCTATTTGCAAGGCTATACAGGCTGGGCGCTTCTAGGCGCCGACGGCGTCGTAGTCAGCGGAGTGTCCGGAGGTCATTCCCTTACGATTAGGACCTTGGACGCATTTTTAGGTATTCTGCCAGTCCCACCGGCGGAGGAAGAAGCCCTGCATTTACCGGTGGCCCAACGAGATTGGTTACGTTCGCTCAGAGAGGTGTGTTGTTTCACGTACTGCAAATCATCTGCTGACAACGACAGCAGTATGACATCCGAGCGAAAGTTCAGTCCGCTATCGAACGATGCGCAGGCGCTCCAGACTCAACCGTGGCGTTCTGGCAGGGAATGCAGGACGAGTTGCAGAAAATGGTTCAAAAGCTTCGGGTATGATTCGTTAATTTAAAATGAATCTTCGGATAATCATATTAGCTTTGGCGCATGGGACACATGTCTCGCATGATATCTTACGAAGGGGTCCATAGGCCCGAGCGAGTCTTCATGACCGCGGGAAGGTCGATCCCACCCAAAGGAGAGGTTTCTGACGAGATGGGGATGGTTCAGCATTTGAAGAAAGTGTTGCAAGAGAGGCTCGCCCAGACTGTCTAGCGGATCATAAATCTCCAAATCGTTGTGTTCTCGTAAAATTATGTAATGGTCAAACTGAATCTGAACGTTTCATTTGAAAAGTGTCTTCAAAACTTTAGGAGAGCGGTCGAAATGCGAAACTGAGCGAGCACGGAGAATTGAACGACAAGGACTAACTAAGGCATGAATACGGTGACAACCGTGGTAGGCCACAAATCGCACTTGAATATGAAAGTAGCGTCTGACAATTGGGTCAGCGAAGTATGGTGAATGAAGTGTTATGTCAGTGCGCCCCCAGAACGGGCTCCAAACTTGTGGGAGCCAACTTTAACTTTGATGGCCCCTTTGGCTTGGCCGAACTTTACTTTACTTTTCCCATGCATGGCAAAAGTAGGTTATTCACAGGTAACTTGTACAAGTTCAGAAGGCAAGGCAGCAAGATCACATTAGAGGGTGTCTAGTGCATCAACTCGGCCCTGATCACTTGCTAATTAAAGTACAGCCTCACTCGTTCAAATTAATCAATAGTCATTGCTGCCCTTCCAGGCCAGCTCACTCATACTTGGTTGGAACTTCTGTCTATGATCATGGGCGTCACTCGGCAAGTTGCTAGGAAATTATGACAATTATTTCAGATCTGAACCACTTGAAAGGTTGGAACTCTTGGGTTGGAGTGATTTCAGCTTGATTCTGGGCCTCGTTGTCCCATGATGAACCAACTTCAAGCTGTACAAGCTTGCCACTTGAGAACAAGCAACCGGCACAATCAAATTTGAACACAAATTCAAATGAAAGGACCAACTCACATCCATTTTCAGCTGAATTGTGTATTCATTGTGCTACAGCTTTCCTAATTAAAACCATGATTTTTCTGAAGAAATTCTGTTATATAGTTGTATCAAAAAAAGCCGGTATTTCATCCTCTGTGGATTTTCAATGTGATTTGAACGTGCCTACTCCCAAGGAAATCCGATCAAAACTCAGCCCATGGCAGCTGTTCTAGTCAAAACTGTCAAAAATAGAAAAAAAAAATGAGCCCTTATGTTCCATAAAGTGCTCTAAGTTAACTTGCAATTTACTTTGGCTAATTTTACTTTACTTGCCTGTTATAAGTAAAGTAGAGTTAGTCTTGGCAGGCTAAGTTAGTTTTGCCAAGTAACTTTAGCAACTATCCACTCTGTTAAATGCTGAATCAACAAGGGGGAAGTCTGGGGGTGAAGTCCGGTAAGTCCGGAGTCGGAGTTCAGAGTTGTTCGGAGATCCAAGGGTAGGTTCAGAGAACAATCTAGTTTTACCACAACACTACTGAGGTGCAGAGGGAGTGTTCCAATCAAGACCAGCAGAGCAAACCAAGTGGCAGAGAGGAGGAGTTCGGAGGAACACCAGAGATCGACTCAAGCACAAGAGGAATTAAGCTAAAGTACAGTAGTGTAGCTAGAAGTCTTTTATACAATTATCCTAATTGTTATTACTGAAGGGGAACAAAGTAAGCTAAACAATAAGTAAGAAGACTTATACAAAGCCGAGGTGATGGAATCATATAATACAAAAGAGAACATAGTCACAAGTTTCCGCCTAGGCCCTGATCAGGTACTCTAGAATCGACTAGAATCATTTCTGTAGAATTATGTCACATATAGTCACACTTTGACCTGCGCCAATAAGTTACTAGTACTGTCCTCCAGACCATGCTGCCCAACGATTCACATGTCCGGCGCCCACCCCAGGCAACAATAGCCATGTTACAGCAGCACCCGCTCGGCAATCTATACAGCTATGATTGTGGTCGTCTTCTCTGTGTTGCACATTCTTGCCATCAAACGACCGATCCCAATTCCAATGCACACCTCCATCCTCACCGGTCTGACCTGGCTTGACGAAGTACTCCATGGCCATCCTGACTGCTGCCACTGCGAGCTTGGAATGTCAGCATTGCAGTTCACTTTGCTTTGGGCGGAACTGGCATCCACTGGAGATCTTAATGACAGTCGCTACATCACGGTGCAGGAGCAACTGGGAATTTTGATATACTGGATAGTTCATGGAAGTAGCCAGTGCGAGCTGCAGGAACGGTTTCAACGGTCAGGCAACCCCATCAGCCGATATCTCAACAAAGGTCTTCTCCTTCTTACGGGCTCATTCTACGACAAATACGTCAAAGACCCTGTTAACCAGATGGCGGAGAAGATCCCCATGAGCTCTCGGTAGTACCCTTTCTTCAAATACTGCTGAGGTGCAGTCAATGGTGTGCATGTCGCGGCATTTGCTCTCGCTACAGATATCCTTCGCTACCATGATAGTCACAGAGATGTCAGCCAGAACTGCCTTGCTGCCTGCGACTTTGATATGTGGTTCCTCTACATCATGGCGGGATACGTGTCAGCAACGGCCTCTGGGTCGGCTAAACAGCGAGTAACCCAGCGAGAACCCCAACCAGGATAAACCCGATAGACGCTAGTAGCTGGTGTGTTCCCTGAGCAGTAGGACCAACTGTACGCTGTCCTCTCTAGGAGGCCGTATGTCATAGGTCGGGATGCGAGGCGGAACCCGGAACGAGTCGAAGAGGGTGTGATATCCACTCAGGTATACAACCCGGGGCATGGATACAACCCGTAGTACGATGTGGAGGAAGCGGGGCAGGGTGGAGACAATGCCTATGTCAAGCCAAGGTAGAAGCCTGAGATTAGACAAGGTAGAATCTACTGTACATGGAGATCCTACCGAGCTTATATAGGCTTCTAATAAATTAAAGCGATCACGGTCAATCGCAATCAGTTCCTGTACCACAGCATTAAGGAGTGTTAATTCTGATACTCCTAGACTCCTCTGTGTCTGTTTCCGTGGCATCGGAGGACTTAGGAGACCCGACGTTCAGGTTTCCTAATCCTGAGTGTCATCGTATCCAGTGGTTCAAACCCCGATCGGTTTGCAACCAGTCATGTACTTTGTGTACGCTTCTGTGTCATCCGTGGTGCATCCAGGGACTAGGATCCGTCTGTATGGGTTCCTAGTCCCTAATATCTTCTGTATCCCGTGGCGCAGACTCCCCTAGTCTGCGGCTTTTAGAATCCGTGGCCGGGTTTCAACCGTGAGAAAGTCACGTGGTGGCATCATGAGAGTCCCATGCTGCTAAGATGTGTCTGTATCCATACAGATGTGTTATGCGAAAAAGTAGAACCCGGACAATTCATGACAATACGAGGGAACAGCTGCCAATGGACTCTTGTTCAATTGTGCTTGACCAGTGATATCAGTAGATGTGATTAAATTTTGCCACGAAATTGTACATCATGAAAATTAATTTTCTACACAAATTGCTATGAACTTCTCAGCTACCGAAATGGGGTCCCAAGATTAATCTTAGACTTGGAAGATTAAATCTGATGAAACTGAATAATAAAAAGTGCACACAACCGGACTTGAACAAGGAACATTAAGATAGTGGTTGCGGAAAAGCACAAGGTATTGCCACAAGACCATGAGGCCTATACTCAAACTCAAAACAAGGATGATTTAATCTTCGCAAAAAATTCAATCTAGAGTTCCTGAATTTTGCATTTTTTTGAGCCTATTTCAGCCATAAAATCTCAATGGCATTGTGACCAGTGGTTCAGTTCAGTGGGCTGCATCATGTGTCACCTGAAAACTTGGTCAAAATAGTACAGTAGTGCAATCACGCATACTCTCTACAACATGCACAACATGAAATGGACTTGAAGATATTTCCGTTTTTTCCCTTCCAGGGTGCTTGATATGTACAAGCTGCAATAATTCTTATGTATGTCTTGCTTGGTGTAGTGGTTATCTCCTGATCTTTGGTGTAACCAGTTTTATAAGGTTTGTTGTTCAAATCTGGCAGCGGCCACTTTTTGATGATTCAGTTTCTGTAAGGGCAACCTTAAGCTCGGCGCAGGGCGCGGAAACTAGCGGGGGAATCCGAAGAATAAATATAGGTACTAAAATACAGGAGCGGAAATACTACGCACCTAGCGGGGGAATCCGAAGAGAAGAAAGGATGAGGATTCCCACGCTAGGCGAAACCTTATATACTAGTTGGTAACTACCCAGTAGCACGTGTCCGGAGGTATCTACAATGATCGCGGGCCTGATCGCACAGCACGTGCCAACGAGAGCGGACGGATGTCCCGGGTGGTTTGGCAGTCGGATAGAAGGGCGCAGAAGTGTCCGGAGCGCCGGGCGGAAAACCATCCGGAGAAGCGCCCAAAGCGCCCAAAGCGCCCAAAGCATCCGGAGCATCCGGATTGGGTCCGGATAGAAAACCGTCCGAAGCGGGGGTTCCCCTGACATCACCCCCCCCTTGGAATACGGTGTCCTGACGTATAAAGCGGATGGTCCTATCACGCCTCCAGAAGGACAGTGAGTCGAAGGCGGCCGAGGCTATCCGGCGAGGAGCGTTGGGGTAGCGGCGGTAGTAGGCATCGATGGCGTCCTTGGCAAAGATGTCAGAGTGCTTTACCCACTTATTGTGCTCCAGACCGTAACCTTTCCAGCGCACCATGTACCAGAGGCTGCCGTACCGGACCCGTGCTTCAAGGATCTCGTCGACCTCCCACCTCTCGTCTCCATCCATCCGGAGGATAGGTGGGGGCTCGTCGTTCCGGGGGCGCCCGGGGAACGGGTCCGGCTTCGCAAGCTCGAGTTTCACCACCGGGAAGACCGGGTGGGAGCTGGGAGTACCGTGGAGGGAGCTCGAGCTTGTACGCGCCTTTTCCCACAACCTGTACGACCTTGAAGGGTCCGAGCCGCTTATCCGAGAACTTGGGAGATGGGCGCGTCATTTTGATGTCGGACGCATCCACCCAGACTCGGTCGCCTACCTTGATCTCCGGCGCGGGTACGCGCCGGCGATCGTAGTACAGCTTGAACTCGTCTTTGGCTTTGACGAGCGCGGCCTTGGCTTCAGACACTCCAGCAGCGATTCGGTCGCGGAACTCGTTGACCGATTCGTCGGCCGAGCGCATGCCATTGGGCTCGAAACCCATCCGAGGGAGCCGGCCAGTGTCCGTCATAAACGGCACCTGCTGCGTCGAGGAGTGGACATGGTTGTTGTAGGCGAATTCGGCTGCCGGTAGGAGCTCATCCCAGTCGTCCTGTTTGTAGCTCGTGAAGATACGGACAAACTGTTCGAGCTCCTGGTTGACGCGCTCGGTCTGACCATCGGTCTGCGGGTGGTAAGCGGTGGAGGTAGCGGGTTCAATACCGATGAGGTGCCACAGTTCCCGGGTGAACTCAGCGATGAACTGCGGACCCCGGTCGGAGATGTACTTCCGGGGGGTTCCGTGGTGCCTCCACACGTTCCGGTAATATAACTGGGCGGCTCCTACTGCTCCGAGGCTTGTGTGGCACTCGTTGAAGTGGGCCCGCTGACCAAGGACGTCGACAACAACCATGACCGCGTCGAACCCGTGCGCCTCCGGAAGCTCGACTATGAAGTCCACCGAGACGGTGTCCCAGCGCTCGGCCGGAATCTCGGTCGGATGAAGCTCACCGTGGGGAAGTCGCCGAAGCGCCTTCGTCCGGTTACACGCGTCGCAGGTTCCGACGTACTGACCGACGTGTCGGGACAACTGGGGCCACCAGTAGTTCTGGGAGATTAACTCCAACGTTTTGAAGCGGCCAGCGTGTCTGGCGACCCGCGTGTCGTGGTGCTGCTCCATAATCCGCCGGCGGAGGTCCTTGTTCCGCGGCACGACAATCTTACCGCGAAACAGGAGCAAACCGTCCGAGATCTGCCATTCAAGCCGAGCGGGGAGAAGGGGCCTTCCGGTTCTTGAGAAGCTCCCGGGCAACAAGCGCAACGGGGTCCTCGAGCTCCGGCCCGGTCACAAACGCCTTCCGGACGTTGCGCAGGAGGGGAACTTCGGGTCCGTCAACCACGATCCCCTCCATCGCCCGGATCCGGAAAAGCTCGGCCAAAGGAGCGTAACGTCCGAATTCTCGGATCCGGCGCCATGGTCCGGGCGGCGGGGAGAGCGCATCCGGGCGACCCATGAGGCGACCCGGCTGGTGGAACAGGGCGAAGTCGAACCGGGACAGGTACAGGGACCACCTGGCCTGCCGCCGGTTCAGATTCTGCGACTTCTGGAAGTACTCCAAGTTCTTGTGGTCCGTCCAGATCTCGACCGGGTGCCGCGCGCCTTCGAGGAAGTGCCGCCACTCCTCTAGGGCTCGGACGATCGCAAGCATCTCCTTGTCGTGGATCACGTAGTTCCGTTGGACATCGTTCAAGCTCTTGGAGTAGAAGGCGACGGGGCGCCACTTTCCATCCGCATCCTGTTGCGATTAGAACGGCTCCGGTCGCCCGATCCGAACTGTCCGCTTCTAAACCGGTACGGCCGAGATTCGTCCGGGAGGACCAAGACGGGCTCCGCGGTCACCGCGTCCTTGAGGGCTTGGAACGCGGCGGCCACGGCAGCGGTCCAGGTCCAGGCCACGCCCTTCTTTGTCAGGTCGAAAAGCGGCCGGGTGACGTCCGAGAACGCCCGGATAAGCCTCCGGTAGAAGTTCGTGAAGCCAAGGAATTGCTGCACGTCCTTCTTGTTCTTGGGCTCGGGCCAGGCGGCGACGCCGGCCTTGACGGGGTCCATCTCAACGTGGTTGTGGCAGCTGGTATGGTAAGCACTTTGCAAAGTTGCATGATAGTTAATGTGGTGCATTTTGCAAGACCACCTTCTATCCTGATAAGGAAATTTAATGTAAAAAGAAGTGGCCAAAACCAGGATTGAACTTGTGACCTTTAGGTAACATAAGGATCTGAGTGCATTACCACTACTCCAAGATAGCTATACCTTTTCAGAAATGGTTCCCAGCTAGGGTAAGCCTAGGCTTACCCTACCTGGGACTGCTGATACCCACACCTAGGGCAGGCAAGCTGCCCTAGGTGTTGAAGTTTGTTTGCCACTATTTATTATGTATTTTGGGGTGCCTCCAAACCCTAACCATCCCTAACCAACCCTAACCCCTAACCAGAAATAGAAATGTACCTAGGAAGAAGACACCAAACCCTAACCCTAACCTTCTAACCCGAACCCTAACCACCCTAACCACTAACCAGGCCCTATGCGGGCCGTACAAGGTGAGTGCAAGGCTGATTATGTCTTTTTGTTGATGGACCTAGTTATAAATATGTAGTTCAAAGTATGTCTATAGTGGTGTAGTGGTAATAGTGATGGCTAAATTGATGCCCATC
The DNA here is from genome assembly GCA_029378375.1 of Mycena olivaceomarginata. Lineage (NCBI taxonomy): Eukaryota > Fungi > Basidiomycota > Agaricomycetes > Agaricales > Mycenaceae > Mycena > Mycena olivaceomarginata. The sequence goes on from JARKIC010001182.1 coordinate 88,208, forward strand.
ACCTAAAGGTTTTTGGTTCAATCCTGGCTACGGCCTTTTCCCTTTTCGCTAAGATAAGCCTTTCGGGGATATGATAAAATTATCAGGTGGTCTTGCAAAATACACCACACTAACTGTCATGAACTTTGCAAAGTGCTTACTTGGTCTAGTGGTTGTGGGAGATGATGACGCCGAGGTACTCGATCGTGGACTTCTCGAACTCGCACTTCTCCGGCCGAAGGAAAAGGTGGTGTTCCCGAAGCCGGCGGAGCACCTCTCGGACGATTTCGCGGTGACGGGCGAGGTCGGAGTGCGCGATGAGGATGTCGACCAGGTAGACCATGACATCTCCGGACAAAATCAGGTCCTGGAAGATGTCGTTCATCATCGTCTGGAAAGTGGCTGGGGAGTTGGTAAGGCCGAAGTACATCACCAGCGGCTCAAAGAGCCCCCGGTTCGTACGGAACGCGGCCTTCCATTCGTCACCTTCCCGGATCCAGACGTTGTTGAAGCCCCACCGGATGTCGAGTTTCGTGAAGAACCGAGCTCCTTTTAACCGGTTAATAAGGTCGTTGATTAAAGGGAGCGGGGTACCGGTTTTTTCACGGTCATCGCGTTGAGTGCCCAGTAGTCCTGGACAAACCGGAGGGCACCATCCTTCTTCTTGACAAAGAAGACCGGGGACGCCATCGGAGACTTTGACGGGCGGATGCGGCCGGTAGTCAATCCCTCCAAAATGAAGGCATTGAGCTCCTTCTGTTCGAGCGGAGAGATCGGGTAGACCTTACAATTGGCCGGTTTTGCATCCGGGACGAGTTCGATGGCGTGATCCCACGTCCACCTGTCCGGGAGAGAGTCAAAGGACTCCCGGGCGAAGATGTCGGAGAAATCTGCGGCCCAGGGCGGGACCTCAGTTCCGGCCGGTGCAGAATTCCGGGCGTGAGCCTCCGCGAGACGTTGCGAGACGGTGCTTCCTGCGCGGATCTCTTCAGCCGGGGCGAATGCAGTGTAGAGGATGTGATCGCCCTCCTCGAGCTCGTCGTCGTCATCGTCATCGTCCTCCGAATCCGGAGCGAGGTCCAGGAGGTCATCGACGTCGGCCGGTTCGTCCCCGTCGTCTCCGGTCCACTCTTCCGAGTCAACGGCGCAGATGGACGGGGTCAGGCCTTCACGCAGCTGCCGGAGGATCGAGGCGGCAAGTTTCTCATTCTTCCGGACAGCTCGTAGTTCCTCCCAGCAGGTGCGGCATCCGGTCGGGCAGCGCGTCATACGAACCTCCTTGGTCTCCCAGTTGATCTCCGGATTATGCTTCTGGAGCCAGGAGTAACCGAGGATGACATGCTGTTTCCCGAGCCGAGTTACGGCAAGCTGGATACGCTCGGAGTGCCCTTTGTAGTCGACCACCATATCGACTACACCAGTGATGCCGCCCGCTTGGTTCGGGCTGCCGTCCACGTTGAGAACTGGGATGGGCTGCAAAAGGGGCCGGACCGGAAGGTTGCGGGAGATGACATACTCCGAGTCGATGAAGTCTCCGGTCGCTCCGCAGTCGACCAGAGCCTTCACCGACATCCGGGCGGCGGTCTCGACAGACTGCAGGTCCAACGGGATGTGCAAGGAGTTTCGGCCTTCGACAGAGTCGATGACGTACTGCCGGGGGAAGTCGCCGTTCCCACTTCGGGCGATGAACGCGCCGAAGCGAGCCTGTCCTCGTTCCCGGCTCGGGGACAGGGGTCTCCGTCACTGCCCTCGTTCCCGGCTCGGGGGCAATGCGGGTTTCCGTCTCCAGGACGGAAGGAAGGGTCTCGGTCACTCGGACGGAGACGGGGGCGGGGGGTGCGCCTCTCGCTACTACCTCGGACTCAAATGTATTGGCATTATCTGAATACAGGAGGGCGTAGCGATTAGGGGACACAAACCGAGGGCGCACCGCTCACTCGGCCGGGCGGGGAAAACCCGCTGGTTCCATCTCATCTCCGTCCGCCGATTCGGCCGGAAGCGAGGGCAGAGGTGGAGAGCCGGGCGAACAGCTCGTCGAGGAGGTCGTCCCCGAGTTGACGAACGACCTTGTCGAGAACGTCCGCGTGCCGGACGTCGGATGTAACCGGGCAGTCCCGGGCGATGTGTCCGGCCGCACCGCACCGGAAACATGAGCGTGGGAAAGCGCGCGCTCGGGTCCGGTCAACGTCCATTGGAACGACCGCTGGGAGCGCGGGTCCGGGAGCCGGGATGAACGAGACCATAGCGCGCGCGGGGGGCGCAACCGGGAGAATTCTCGTTCCACGCGGCCGAGGTAAAGCGGCCGGGAGCCGAACCGGAGGGTTCCCGGATCCGGCTCGGCCGAATGCCTCGTACTGGCGGAAAGCGCGCGCGCGCCAGCCGTCGTAGTCGGTGAGGTCGGGGGCGGTCCCAGACGTCGTGATCGCGACGTTGATCTTCGGGTCGAGCCCGGAGCGATACTTGGTGACCCGGATAAGAGCGTCCGAGTAACCGGCCGTTACGGCCAGTTCCTCGAAATCGTCCGTGTACCGGTAGATGTCGCGGGAGCTCTGGAAATACGAGCGGGACTCAAGCTTGGTGAGGGCTTGGTCCTGTTCGTTCTCCTCGACGAACCGGAGCTGGAACTCGGCCTCGAACTGGGCCCAGGTGGGGAACGGGAACGGTACGGCGGATGCGCGCCGTTCCGCCCATCGGGCAGCCGCGTCCTTCGACATGAAGGACATGGCGAACCGGACGAGTTTTTCCTGCGAGACGAACCCGTCCGCCATGAAAGCTTCCGGAACCAGCCGGTAATAGGTGAGGATGGAGTGAAGGAACATCCGTCCTTGCGTCCGGTCGCCGTCAAAAACGGCCGGGGGGTTCGGTCGAAGGACCGTTTTTGGAGCTGGGTGGGGGGCCGAGAAATCTGGACCCGGCGCCGGAGCCGGAACGGCAGGGGCGGGGGCAGGCAGCGGATTTTGGGTGCTCAGCAATAGCTGGCGGAGCGTGCTTTGGATGCTCTCGAGGGAGCCTTCGACAGCAGCGAGCCGGACCATGGCTTCGGAAGCCGGATCTGGAGTGGAGGCGCTCGGGATCTCGGGTTGCGCGGAGTCAGGTGCAAGCGGCTGGTCCATCGGAACGGAGGAGGGGTCGAGATTTGAAGTGGGGAAGGATGGAGCACTGGAGTAGTGGTCCGAATCCGTACCTGCACCAAACTTCCCAATCTTGACCGGTTGATCCCTTAGATCCTTTCTTCTGCTGTAAGGGCAACCTTAAGCTCGGCGCAGGGCGCGGAAACTAGCGGGGGAATCCGAAGAATAATTATAGGTACTAAAATACAGGAGCGGAAATACTACGCACCTAGCGGGGGAATCCGAAGAGAAGAAAGGATGAGGATTCCCACGCTAGGCGAAACCTTATATACTAGTTGGTAACTACCCAGTAGCACGTGTCCGGAGGTATCTACAATGATCGCGGGCCTGATCGCACAGCACGTGCCAACGAGAGCGGACAGATGTCCCGGGTGGTTTGGCGGTCGGATAGAAGGGCGCAGAAGTGTCCGGAGCGCCGGGCGGAAAACCATCCGGAGAAGCGCCCGAAGCGCCCGAAGCGCCCGAAGCATCCGGAGCATCCGGATTGGGTCTGGATAGAAAACCGTCCGAAGCGGGGGTTCCCCTGACAGTTTCATCAGATTTAATCTTCCAATTCCAACATTAATCTTGGGACCCCGTTTGGGTAGCTGAGAACTTCATAGCAATTTGTATAGAAAATTAATTTTCATGATGTACAATTTCGTGGCAAAATTTAATCACAGCTGCTGCAACTGTTGGCTCGACAGAATGGCTTTTCACTGCCCGATGGGTGCTACTACCTTGCAGATGCCGGATTTTCCAACTGCAACCTTCTTCTCACTCCCTACCACGGTGTCCATTACCATTTGAATGGAAGCGTGGCAGCCAATGGTAGATTCTTATCATCTGTTTTCCCATCATATATGTGCTCATAATTTTTTCTAGCCCTCAGACGAAGGAGGAACTATTCAATTTGCGACATGCTCAGCTCTGCAACATCATCGAGCGCATTTTTGGCGTCACAAAGCTTCGTTTCCGGGTACTGACCGCAGCCCCGGAGATAGGCTACCGGCAGCAGGCTTTGATGGTCAATGCGGCCGGTGCCTTGCACAACTTTCTTCGGGTGGACGCAGGGATCAATGAGGTAGAGGGTGATGAGGAGTATGACGTTGAGGGGCACCCATTCTTTGCTGGAAACAACAACAATGCACCCCCACCTCCCACCCCACCTCTTGGCAATGAAGAATGTATGAGGGCAGATGCGTGCCAGGACCGTATAGCACAAGCCATGTGGGACGAGTATATCTTAGATCATCCAGATTTGCAATGAAGAAGGGGTTTTGATTGATGTAAAACGAGTACAATGCATGAGAACTACAGAATATACGATGGTAGAATGACAGCTTGGACATGGGAAGGAACTCCTGTGCAATGTTGTAAGACGGAAAATCAAAGCAAAGAAAACACACACCAATACAACACTTGAAAGAATAGCGGCGGTGCGTTGGGCACGGCATCGAGACATCGGGGCCATCAAAATAGCCAGAATCAACGTGCTGTATGTCATAAGAAAGAGAATTCAGACAATAAAAAAACACATACCAATCCAGAAAGGGCAGCAATAGCGCAATCAGAAATAGTTTCTGTGCAATGATTCAGAACATAGCACTGTTGTGATGAACAATACATACCAGTTGGCTGTAGCAGGGATGGGAGGATCTTCGGGGATTACTTGACTGGCATCTTCAAGTATGCCCTCTAGCGAACCCTTACGATGTGTGTAATCTCCTTCGACAATGAGACAGCAGGCGAGACCAGCATCACCCTATAGTTTCTGGCAGACTATGTGGAAAAGTTGTCCTTTGGGATCAGGAGGGAGGAGGCTCTTGTCTTTGAGGATGTCAATGACCTTGTCGACATAACTCAGGTCCTCCGAAGTAATGATAGGCTTCCCCATGGCAGCAGAGAGTGTCTCAACAGATTTTGCGAGCTGCAACCCAGCTTCGGCATTGTGACGAGCCGTGCTGCGAGTACTTGAGTCGGATTTTTGATGTTTATGGAGTCGGACTGGTGGGGTGCCGTCCTCGTCATTGTCGCTTATCGCACACTCCCGCTTTCTAGCCACCTTTTCACTGGGGGACTTGGTTGTGTAGAAGTTAGGCTGGTGGGAATAGAAGAAAAAATTGGGAACTCAGTGATGGTGCACCATAGACAGCTCGTCGTCGAACACTGCTCTCCCCTTTCCCTTGCTACCTCCCTCCCCCTTGTCCACATCCACCACCTCATTCTCCATCTCCGAATTGTCCCCAAGTGCAGCTATGGGCACCTCCTCTGTTGCAGGGGCCGGCACCTTTTTTGGTGTGTTAGATTTCTTTGCCAACTTCTGCTTGCCACTGCCGAAGTGGACAACATGCTCCCCCGTTGCTTTATTTACCAAGCCATCAAACAATTCATTGAGTTTTGTGTAGAAGGGGCAAGGCTTTTTGAAGCACTTCGTATATTTGGGGCCATTTGCTTGTGTGGGGTTATCAGCAATGTCTAGACGGATGTAAGAGCTGAGGAACATGTAATAAGATGAATAGAATATATATGTGAAGGGGCTACACAAAGGACACATTGTTGGCACCGCAGTGGCAGTAATATTGTGAAGTGCAAATCAAAAAATTATGATATGTACGAAAGGACGTCATGCAGGAAACACACCTTGATGAATGTCTCTATGAATTCCACAGTAGCTGTAGCATGGTTATCTTTGTCGTCCCACCTGACTCCACTGTACTTCTTGGCGAACAGGTACTGGCCTAGGCATTTCTGAAGCTGCAAAAAGATCAGTACGTGGATGGCAAACGCGAGAGTGGCTGCATACAGTGTAGTAGGGTTCCTTGGATAGCAACTTTGATTTTTCGCTTGTAGACTCGCAATTGTTGAGAACAAAATTTGAGATTAATCAGGTACATACTAGAGTATATAATAAGCTTCCCTGGAGGATCATATGGCGAATTTACAATTTGAATGGCAGTAGAAAAAAAGGAATGTCTTTTTGATGGGAAATGTCATGTGGAGGGTTCAATGAATAATCCACATTTCCGCTCCCCCGGTGGTCCCTCTCCTACTATTCAGGATTTCAAGGCTCAGGATATGCTTAAAAAGTACCATAGAGGTCATTTACCTTGTCCCAGCACCCAATGTAAGCCGAAAGAGCAGCAAAAGTATGTGCAGATAGTAACACGTTATGTCACGCTTTTGGCATATGAAGGCATACATGATTTTTGTAGCCGTCATTTTTAGTCCGATCGTCTCACTCTTTGGGACAGTATTGTACCTTGAATGGTCATCTATGCTGCCGAATAATGATTTGGACAGAAGTCCATCTAAATAGGTGTATATGGACGAGAAGGAAAGTTGATCAAAGTGGTCATCAAAGACTGATGGACCTGGAAACACATCCCATTCAGCCCCCAGTAGGGTTATGGGCCTAAAACTTTTTTAGGAGGTGTAAATAGCATGTACACATTCAAATACCAACAGGATTGGGTAGAAAATGGATGCAAGTTGTGTAAAAAAAAGAATTATCCATTGAACCCTCCTTATCCATTGAACCCTACTATACTGTACATAGTTGATTTTCGAGATACATTTCACCTGGTCTTTCTTTGGATCGGTGGCTGGATTCGCGGCTTGAACTAGTGCTACAATTTCCGGCCATACAGTCGGCTTCCACCTGTTGCCGGATTGGTATGTGCTTTTCTTGCCAATAAGACCGTCGAGGAGCGCTATTACCTCCAGATCGATCCAAACGGCTTTGCTGTCATCGCCGTTGGCCTTGTGGGGAGGCATAGGAGATGTTGCTGTGGCTCGTGGGCGTCGGGACTGAAGAGTGATGGGGCGTGACAAAAGATTCTAGCCGAGATTCTAGAGAAGTTTCTACAAGGGGATTCTAGCCGATTCTAGAGTACCCAATCAGGGCCTTAGGCAGATAAACGGGAAACACTCAGTAATCCTTCATTGCATAAAAACCCGTATAGTCCAAAGACAGAGCGTAAGTCTGAAGTCTAGAGCAAACTCCACAGGACCGGAGGTCTGGAGAAGACGGAGATGATCCAGAGGTGGACCAGGGTCTGGACTGGATATAACACACCCTGCCAAATAAACAGCTGGGGAATGCATTATGAAAACATTGAAAGTATTCCTAGGGTGTGAGAGAGAATAGGGTTGTTCACACCTGCCCTTTTTGCACCCTTTTTGCCCTCTCTTCCATGATTGGTAGATAGTGAGCTGTAAAATCCAGAAAGATTTATCAGTCCTTTTTGAGCATTCATGTTGGTATCTGACCTTTGAGGAACAATAGGAGCACCCAGGCTGCATGAAATGGAAAAAAGGTGGAAATAGGGAGCTTCAGATGGGGGGTTTCACAGTCGCCCTTTTTTGCACGCCCTTTTTTTTTCCATTTCCCCGAGAATTGCATATATGTAGGACCCCGTTTTTTTTCGGTTTTCTACCCTTTTTGCACTTCTAATTAAAAAGGGGAAAAAGTCGGCCAAAAATGCAGAGAATAGCAAAAAGGGTGAAAAAGGGAGTGAAAAAGGGCTACTGTGAACAACCCTAATGGCACTCTTGACTTTCTTTGTGTGCAAGAAATCATGAAATATGCACCTGCATACATGCTTCTGCACACATACTCCCGCAGCAGACAGGATCGGAGTTGTAGTTCCGCACATGATGTGCTTGACGTGCACGACGTGTTGGAAATGGGATTGCTACACGCCGCACTGTCGGACTCACCTTGCCAACCCCCCTATCCGTTGTCTCGGTCCGCCTATATATTCCTTAGGTAGTACCTTGTTTCGGTAGTCCCTTGTGTTCCCCAGTTCCCTGCGCCCCGAATATACCTTTCCGCGACTCACCTGCGTGTGCGACCTCGACTTTCACACGACGCGCACCGCATTGGCGGCGCGCCGTGCGGCGGTTACTCGACGTGGGCAGAGTCACCATAACCGTCTCGAAAAGGAACGACGAAGACTGACGCACCGTCCGCCCGCCGTTGAGACTCACAGGATGCATCCCCTCAATTGCGTCGCCCGCCGACCGTCACACTCTTGCCCTCGCGCATAATTTTGGCAGGATGAGGAGAAACCGATATTTTATTTCCATCATTACCTGCTACCGTGAGAGGAACACATTCATTTTCAATCCGCCCGAAGACACTTGGTGGTCTATCCCACTGAGGCGCTCTGCTATCAAAATGTATCTAAGCCGTAACTCAACTAAATATGAGAGGAGGCCATGACAACCCCTCGAAGATTCAAAAACCACAAAAAAATTTACATCGGAGAAGCGACGAGCTGACTGAGGTAGGATCCCGTGTAGTGGTGCACCTCGATCAGCTCCCACCCTGCCTGCGCGAAAAGAGTATAGAATCCGTCGAGGGTGCGCTCGACGCCGCCGAGCATGACGTACATCTGGAGAATATATCACAATCGACTGAATAAATCCCGATGACCTTTTGAAACAAGCCTCGGCATACGCACCGTCATATCAGACATATATAGCTCGGCGGTGGCGGCGCCCCAGTTAGGCAGGAGAGGAAGTGCGGCAATTGGCCGGGCCGCACCTGGAATGTCTTTGGTCTTTGAATTGGATGCTGCGGCGGGATCTTCGCGCGCGACGAGGGGGAGGACGCGTTCGATGACGACGAGGCGGCTGGTCGGCTGTGCGGAGGCACGGAGGTGTGCAAGGATCGTTTTGGCCTCGGCATCGGGCCAGTCGTGGAGGATGTAGCGCAGCAGAAAGACTGCGGCATCCTTCACGGGCTGGGGCGTGAGGAAATCGTGCACTGGGACATTTAATTATCATTTAAAAGTGATAAATGAACCGACCTTGGAATTCGACCATTTCGGCGTCGAGATGGGTGTGGAAGTGGGTCTTCCAGTACTGCGAACCGCGTCAACATACGATGCAGAATGCGAATTCGTGAGATTTATCACTGCTCTAGAAAGTCCAATAGGAGAATCGAGATCCTGGTTGACCACGCGCAGGTGCGGATATCGTTTCGCAACGGACAGAGACAAGTGGCCGATCCCACCGCCAACATCAACGATTACCCCATTGTTGGGAAGCAGGCTCCAATCAAAGCCTGGGAGCTCAGAGTAAGTATGAGGACTGAATTGGTTCACCAGGAAATGTGATTTGCACCTTGGAATATCAAGTCGGCAGGTTCAGCTTGTGCGGTGCCCTTCATCGCAGTCGCGAAGCGCTTGACATGGTGGCGATTCTCAGGCCGTTGCATCCATTTGAAGAGGGGATCGTCGGTGCCGAGGGCGACGTTGAACGGGAGCTTCTCCGTTGCGCTTGAGATCGTGTCTGCTAGGTATACCCCAGCCTTACCACAGATATCCGACCTAATTGGATATTTAAAATAGGGAATTGACAGCCTGGATGACTGAGAAACGTACGTGTGTTCAACTAGCGCTGCGACGCCGGAGGAACCAGTGAGCCGGTCGTCTAGGCTAGAAGGGTCCACATTCTATACGTGTCTCGAACACGGCACAGAAAATACATACTTTGAGAATATTTCACTGGGCAGCTTGCCTTTGTTGAGGGTCGAGGATATCCGGTTGTTGGCGAACAAGCCCGGCGACACTTCCCGGAAAATGTGGTGTGTTGCAAGGATTCGCAAGATTCTCGCTTCATTGGAATCCATTATTCAATTTCAGGTGAATCATTATCGTGAGCGCTGACCGACGAGACCGGGATCAGCGTGATTTTGCGCTGCTATATCCTCAGCACTAGTGCCCTGTCAAATGATAAGGAAAGTCACGGAGGGTATAGGGAGCTTAATTACTTTCGCTCCAACTTCCGCCAGGATCTCTACTATATTCAGCTCTGAGGCCGCGCGAAGACAGGAGGAAAGATGGAACTGCGTCCACCATCAAACAATGCAAGAGGTAACAGCTAGGGGTCCCACCGCATTCGCCGTATTGAGCACAACCCTGGCTGGATCGCAGACGGTCGCGCTGATTTGCGCTGCAGCGGCCCTGATATTCTTGACCGCAGTGAACACTTCTTTGTCTTGCCGTAAGCTCTCCGCGGGATCGTCCGGGTTAAATGGGTCATCCAGCGATGGAAGGAGTACACCTGTTTGCGTGTACACGCGCTCCATGGTGGAGACCGCATCGTTGATTATGTTGGCCAGAAGGCGGAGGGTCGAGATAGATTCCATGGTCGGTTAGGGCGGCTAGGGTCAAAATGAAGGATGATACGAAGTGCTCTTATATGACACCCGTGAAGCGGGGCCACATGGTTGTGTGCCGCTTCTCCGTTCCCACGCTCGCTTTCACGCCCGCGTTGTCGCCGCCAAGCCCGCTCTCTCGGCATTGCCCCACGCCACTGTTGCGTCCCCTTCTCCCGCCGCCACCTCTTCTTTCGCTCTTCTGTCGCGCCTCTCAGTCTCCATATCGAGGAAATTTTCATGCGCATCGCCCAGCCATGCGCACCGTTCCCACTCACGCTCCGGAGTCCGCCGTTACGATCGTTTATCCATCCTCATAATGACTTCTGGCAATGGCGTAAGACTCGGCGCATCTTTCATGCGTGGTCCCAGGCTGTCGACGCATGTACTGGGTGATATGAATCACTCGGCACTTTTGACATTCCGCCTCAGATCAGAATCATAGAGTTCGCCAGACGTATTCCCTCCTCGGAGGAAGAAGCTGTTCGTCGGGGATCAGCTTCCCATTATTGGCCTGATGAATTCTGTGCGTATCCACCGATCCGTCCTCGACATCGTTCCCAGCCCCTTCGAGTTCTCACACGGTCTGAATGACCAGGACCATGGGACTGTTCGCCTTGCCCGTCACGGGCACGCCGTTGCTTGAAAGTGTAGGCTCACCGCGGTCATTCAGAGCCATAGAATCGCTAGAACCGTCGCCCATCGACGGCCGTCATCAGGGGAAGAAAATGGGAAGGGGGAGTAATATTGACGCTTTTCAAAAGTTACACTTGAAAACATCGATGCTGCGGCAATTGGTACAGAGAAACTTCAGTGGGGCCTGGCTATCACCATCGAGTTCAATGGGTGGAGAGGTCAGTACCACACTATCACGTGGGCTGGACGCACTCATGGAGCGCGGAATCATATCAGCGCCCATCGTTAAGAATGTGGGCAGCTCAATCTTGAAGCCACCAACTGACCGACAGGTTGGCGCCACGAATCCGTTGGAAAACTTTGACATTGATTGATGAGCCAGTGCAACGTTCGGCCAGAGTGGAACAACTGCGGATCTTGGAAGTTTGATATGAGCCATGGGGCGCCGCTATGAGTATTCTTCTTCAATTCAGCGTCCTCACCTCCTCGTGCACGGAGACTTTGATCGGGACAGCATCCATCACGAACCTTGATTACGGTTATTCGATAGAAACTGAGACCTTGACTATGAGGCCGAGATGATGTCTGGTTCTATTGCATAAATTTTGAGAGCACTGTATAACGATTAACGAACTTGCCGCGCGGCAGCCTTGAAGCTTCTTTTTGTTCTGTTTATTCTCGATTGGAATCATAATAAATTTGGAATTACGATCCTCGAATCGTGACTCAAGCACTCAACAACATTTTTAAACTCTTCTATGCAATAACTGGAGGTGCGCATTGAAAATCGCGCAAAAAATGATCATGGTCGATGCCGATGATCGGCATGGTTGGCATCCCTTGTTTGAAACTCCGCATTCGACATTGCTGACGATGTCCATGTTGAAACTAGTACATTCATCCACGCACGGCACCATAAATGAGACACATTTGACAAGCATTCCATTCATCGAATCATCCATTTAAAAACTAGTCATCTTCGCATCAAGCGACCTTCAAGATGTTCAGTGGAAGTACTTTTTATCAGAGCATTGAGCAACCGACACTATGTCCCCATTTGTCTCTTTGACAGTCGAGACGTTGACTCCCGAAACTCCAAATCTGTTAGCTGAGCTGGTCGCAAACATGGGCATAGAATCAGAGTTAACGACCCTGGTGCCGTGCGCCTGGCCGACAGCGAATTCGCGCGTATTGAGCCTATTAAGGGATGAGAATGCAGAACATAAAAAAGAAAAAAATAGATGTTACATCGCAAGCATACTGTTCATGTAGACTGACAAAAATAGTTAGCAGTGAATGGGAATGACAGGGGTGTAATCAAACATTTATTACTGAGCAGGAGTGGGACCATGAAGTAGAACGTCCCAGGCTTGCTGAGGAACTGGGAAAATGCATCATTTCTAGTTTTCGAGCCGCAACCAGGTCGACGCACCAGGATCACACTGAGCGCGGCAGTGAGCATGGTGAAGACTCCTCGGTTTATCGCCGTGATAATCAAGAAGTTGAGGATCTTGTTGGTTCTATCGGTAAAAGTTTTGAGTCGTGGAGGTCAGCAGTCGTTGCCACTTACGCCTGGACCCCGGTCCTGCTCGCGTTCAGCCGCCAGAAGATCCCGGCCGTAATTGCGATGTCAGCAGTGAGTGCAACAGCCGCTTGAAGAATGGTGGTGGCCTATCGGGTGCCGTCAGCGAAACTCAATGGTCGGGACAGGATAACGCACACTAGTACTAGCTTCGCCGAGTTTGCTATACTCGCCGAGACGGGTTTCTGCCAATCGATATGCATGAAGAATATACAGCAGATCAGATGGAACATAACGAACGCAAGGATAACTTGACCTATTCCTGCACCTGAACGATATCAAATCCGTTAGACTAATGATCTTGAAGGACGAAAGAACTTTTACCGAAGCTCAGCAGAGCCAGTAAAAAAATGAATATGGGCAGATATATGTCCCGCACATGCACTGGAATGGAGGATGAGGTCGAACTTGTCCAAATTACAGGGCATTCATACAGTTGTAGATTGTTCTCGCAAAATGCCTGCGCGAGACCTGAGTAATTTTACTTCTGAAAAATGAACGACATACACTTGTACGATGAAGGTTGATAAATACTGTAGCGTTAATTGTACCATGTCTTGCCTATTGTGCGATTTTTTTTCAGTGGGTCATAGAGTCGTCAATAAATATTCGCCGTACCAGTGAATGATATTTAAGTTAGGGAAATTCCCGAAGCCGGGGATGAGCCATTCGTAGGCGTTAGCGAATGCAGCTCCCATCTGAATCGACTCGGAAAGCCTGAAGTGTATTTAGTCTCTCCTTTCGGAGATATAGCATGCATGGGACGAACAACACGGCCACGACCTGACCGTACAGATCAACGAATTGCTATTCGATAAACATTCAAACCCACCGTCCCTTTCACTGTCCAGTTGTCCTTGGAGTACCAGACAAAGTAGCTAGTAAATTGGTCAGTCAATGATCGGTTTGCTCAACTGAATACCGCACAGGAAGCCTTGAAGAAGTCCCATGCCATGCAGCCTGTGATTGCCTTAAGCATGGAGGATGGACATTTTTTCACGACGCTTACATGGATTGCAAAAACAGGCCGACAAGCCACATCCCAGTGGTGGATTCAATCAGGCTGACCATGGTGTTCTCGGGAATCTGGAACGTAGGTGAGGGGGAGGCTCTTAGGTGTGGTAACAAGATATGGCGACTCGAAGTTATTTAATGTAAATCAAGCAAAAGCGGATCGTGGGATTCGGAAGTTTCTTGAAGCGAGTGGTAACTCTGACCAAAGATTGCTTAGAAGCCCACTCTATTGGATCTATAAGTGAAAAAACTTTCACAGGCGTCACGGCTTCGATGCTTCCACATTCCACCTGAACCCCAATCACCAACGCAATTGAAGTTGAATAATCGAAACTGTAAGAATCCAGGTCACACACACAGGTGAGTCGTGAGAATAGTATTCGGGCGTAGGGAAACACGGGCGCAGGGAACACGGGCGCAGAGGAATACAAAAGACTACTGAATTGGTAGATATACGCCGGAATATATAGGTGAGAAACAAGACGGATAAGAGGGTCGCGAAAGCAACAAATGCATCGCGACGCACACGGTCATCATTCCAATGAAACGATCTGCACGCCGCAGCAAGGTCAAGGAGGTTGAGAAGTGCTGCAGCATGTGGATGGTAGCATTTCAAGAGCGCCGTTGGATGCCTCGATTGAGATGGCACCCACGATGGAAATGTCAGACACAAGGTACTCTGAGAGTGCTTTCTTGCCCCAAAAGGAAACCCGAAATCGAATAATAACCGTTCTTTAACATTTTGCTCATACGGCGGTGCCCATCAATCTGTTTGTGTTGGTTGATTTCTCCATAAGGCTGTCAGTGTTGGCTCTCCGCTGCCGTCTGCATGCGAATTCCTGTGCTCCCGCCTACACCCTTTGCACCGTGTCAGCTGCCGCCTCATGATCAGCTCCGGACGTGTCGCTGGTCTGTGCGCGGTAAATTCTTTCCCCTTTTCTCTACTACGCCGCACTACGACACTGGCTCCGTAGTCTGCCGAGGACCGCGCTTTTAATTTCTTTTCTGTCTCCGTGCTGTCCAAAACGGTTTTCCTTTCCTCTCGTCCTGCGGGCCTTACCTTCCTGTCCTATTTGCCTGCCCAGGCTATTCTCATCAGTGTTCAGCTAACAGATTGACAGCAAATTTCTCACTGCGCCGCGGTAACTTTTCCCACTGTGCCGTAAAGCTGTTCACTTTCTCACTGCGGCCGCATCGCCGGGAGGTGGATAAAAGAGCACTTCTTGGTCCTCTAGCAGCTTTTATTCATTTCCCATTTTGCGTTCGTTCCCGCCGCTGTCTCCCCTGGTGGATGTTCTTTCAATTTCTTTCTCCTGGAGTCACTTTTCATGTAGGACGCGGTCCGTAAATTTTGTGCGTGAGGTCCCGCTTCGAACACAAGGACTGCTTGATTTTGCACAGTACTTCCTTGATGTAATTTATATTTTTCACATTCACATTTGTTTGCCGGAGCGAAGCGGAAGCCACTGAACGAATTGGACCTTTCCGCGTAACTTTCGAAAAAGAAAAGTCTGGGGCTTAGACCCTATATAATTCATATTTGGATCAATCCCATATATGGTGCCTGCCAAACCAGATATAGTAAATATCAGATTTCATCAAATATCCACTCTCATGGTACTCTGTGTTTGCCATTTCCATCGTGGGTGCCCCTTGTGGTCGCCCATTAGTTAGAAGCTTGATCGGGAAGACCGTTTCCAGGCCATTTTCGAAATGGGAAGCGAAACCCAGACGGCGGACTTGGCTTGGAGTTTATACATCACTTCTCTGTCTGCACAGCCTGGCGGACATCCACGGACCGTGACGTACGTCTCATCGTCGAAGTCCCATGAGTCATGATGCAGGAATTCGTGAGAAGTTCGGGACAGCGAAGAACTTGTACAGCCAGTCGGCGACTCTGGAATTTCGCGAACCGAGGTGGAAGCTCTTCCGAAGCCAGGTATTCAACACGACGAACAATCGCCGGCAGGGAGAACATTCAGAAGCATTGATTCCATTGGCTCACCTGCGGTGGGTTGCACATAGCGAAAGTTCTTGAACAGTGCGTTTGACTCGTGAATTCAACGCGGCTCTCCAACTTAAGGACGTTTCTCAATAGAGCTCTGATGTATATATTTCCAGAAACCTTAATCTCTGATAGGTCGCCAAGCCTTAAATTATCCTTCGCCTAGGTGGCGTTGACGCCATCGCTATGATTTTTCCACTGGCTCTTGCATTCATGGTGGGATCCTACCGCTACCGGAAACGTCCTGCGTCTCGACTAATTCTCCATCCTGGACCCAGAATTACCTCTCATCGGAAATCTTCTGGAGATGCCATCGACTTTCGAATGGGTGACTTACATGGACTGGAGCCGAAAATATGGTAGTTGCCTGAAACAGCCCAAAGATGAAATGAGCTTTCCGCCCAGATTCTGATATTCTGTATTTGAATGCCGCTGGAAAATCTATAGTTTTTCTCTCCTCACTTGAGGCGGTGGAAGATTTGTTCGTAAAGCGGGCAGCAACGTATTTTTCCAGGTGACAGAAAATTGTCAACCAGGTGTCTTTTGGACTGAAAGCGTCAAAGACTTTGCCTTCTCACGGCGAACGAGCTAATTTCATGGGGTAGGATTGATGATTTGGCTTATATTTTCTTTAGCATTCATGAAATATGGCATTTCAGAACTGTTCGGCCAACAGACTTAGCCGAGTGGCTTGGCCGATTGGCTTGCGCCGCTTAGCGGAGTTTGAATTTGGCTTGGCGGGCGTGGGCGGGCGTGGCTTGGGCGTGGGCGTGACTTGTGCTCGCTTACACCCAACTTGTACACTGTAATTAATCTACGTTTGATAGCCTTCTGATGCCTCATGACAGTTCCATTCCACCATGGCCATCAATACATGATCACTGTGGCCGTTGTTGTCAACCGGGCAGGCCAAAATAGTAATCTTTGGCGTGGTCACCGTTGTGCGCCTACATTGTCATTTCCTTCATGAATTTGGCTCTATACCGGTGGAATCTTAGATATCTCAGCTACGTTAGTCACAAATTCAATGTAATTATAATGTCAACGCCGTCGACTATCCACAGTGCTGACTGTCTGCCAAAATTTCCGCTATCTCTCCTCTCAATATTAGGAAATAGATATCTCAGGGTGTATATATCCCTAAAATCAAGCTGCTTACTCATTGAGTGATCTTGCCGAAACTCGAGACACAGACCAGCCCGCTTACTACCGGCATGCCAGGTGATCTGTTTAAATCAGTCAGGTTGAGTTTAATTCTGGCGCAAAACACATACATCAAGAGTAAGTGGTGTTTAAACACTCTTATATCATTATAGATGCTGTTAGTCAGTGCTTCATCGCCGCAAGCCACACCCCCGCCTGGTTTGATGGCATCAGGCGGAATGGCTTGTGATGGCCTAAGTCATGTTCAACTGCTCTTAAAACGACACCAGTTGACTTTAAATTCTTCTTAGAATGTTAGCAGGGGGTTATCTAGATAGGTTGGACATGATTCTTGGTGCGTGACTGCCTGAAATTCAGTATTGTGGTCGCAAGCTATGCCCCCGCCCAAATTGATGCCATCAGGCAGAATGGCTTGCACACGCCATTTGGCAGGTGGCAGGCGTGGGGTCGAAATTGAATGGAACTAGGCATCCCATCCCAGTGGTCTCTGTGAGTGCATATATATTACAACTACTGATCAGATGATGTTTAAACCTCAATATAAAAAAAATTACTCATGCCAGACACAAGCCATTCTGCTGGCAGAATGGCTTGTGATGGCTTAAGCTATGTTCAACCGCTCTCAAAACAAGGTTAGTTGTCTTTGAAATCTTTTCTAGATGGCAGTATGGGCTCATTTAGGGTGCATGGTCATGTCTTTAAGGCCATAACTGCCTGTACTTGGGTATATCCCATCGCAAGCCGTGCCCTGCCCAGTTTGATGCCATCAGGCAGAATGGCTTGTGCACGCCATTTGGCAGGCAGTGGGTGTGGGGTCGAATTCAATGGCACTGAGCATTCCAACGGTTTTGGTGAGTGTATATATATGACAAGCACCGATTTGATGATGTTTAAAGCTCAACACAAGGAAAAATACACCCACGCCAGACACAAGCCAGTCTGTTGGCAGAATGGCTGGTGAGATGTTCAACCGTTCACAAATAAATCCAATTGACTCTGAATTCTTCTCCAGATGGTAGCAGGGGCTAGTTCATAGACCATGGACATGGTTGTGAGCCTGATTTTCGGTCTTTTTGGTTGCAAGCCGTGCCCCGCCCAATTTGATGGCATCAGGCCAAATGGCTTGTGCCCGCCGTTTTGATTGAGATGAAGAACAAAGCTTCCTCGCATGTTATCCCCTTGAACTAACCACTTTACCCACTGAACATGTCTATTCCAGCTATTCTAATCAATGATTACTCATATATTTTTACTCAGGACTCAAGTTTCGACAAAGTCAAGCAAGCACCATTGAGTGCCACAGATGATGTTCAGAGAAGCTGATGCTTATCTTCATGGTTATAAAAACATATCCTAGTCATACAAACAGAGAAACTTGGCTTACTGCACTGGTAACAATCCATGAGTCAGAAATGTGCCAAGTTCAAGACTAGTTTGATGAATATATCTGTATCGCTGATGCCACTGGCAAAAATTGGCATGCCAATATATGCTCAGAGGTCTAACATAGTGGTGGGGCCTCCCAAGCCAGTTGGCTTGCCTTTGGAATGAAAGTTGAACTCACATTTACTGGCAGCGATGAGCAGCATTCGGCAAGATGCAGATGAATATGCAAGCATTGTGGTACAGCCCTAGGGGAGGACAACAGTGACTGATATATCATGAAAGATTGAGCACTGGAGGCTCCACCAGCGAGCAGAGTGCGCAAGCCACTTCTCGATTTTGGCTGATGCCAAGCCGGCAAAATGGCTTGCCAAGCCAACAAAATGGCTTGCAAGCCATTCGGCCGGGCGTGGGCGGGTGATGCCAGCCAAATCCACGCCCCCGCCCGAAACAAGCCACTTGGCGCGGGCGCAAGCCATTTGGCCAAGCCAAAAACGTCACTCTCGTTCGGCCAACACCAAAGTGTTGCCTTCTAGGGGATCAATGGTTCATCCTTCCGAGAAGAGTTGTGTTGACTGCCTGGACTGAATCTACGTATTTTCCCTGACTACCCACCGTCGATTGTTCTGTGAGATCTTCAACCCGGTTTCTGTTCAAGGATTTCGCGGCGAGATACGCAACGGAAGTTATGACCTTCTGCGGCGTGTCTTGAGAGAGCCAGATTACGTTCTTGGCCATCTCAGACAGTGGGTGTGCTCGGGCCCATCATTGATCTGTCTAAGTACACCGACAGTATGGCCGCCAAAGTGTTCGCCGTCAGATGTGGGGTCGGAAAGGTCTTCTTTGCATCAAGGAACTCGTTGATGCCTGCACGTCAGCCAAGTCAAAGCGCAAGCC
Source organism: Mycena olivaceomarginata (assembly GCA_029378375.1). Taxonomy (NCBI): domain Eukaryota; kingdom Fungi; phylum Basidiomycota; class Agaricomycetes; order Agaricales; family Mycenaceae; genus Mycena; species Mycena olivaceomarginata. Next base: position 107,146 of record JARKIC010001182.1, read on the forward strand.
GTCAGAGGCAATTAATTGAAGTGAAGACTGATAAAGAGGCTGCGATTGTGGAGAAGTAGTCATGTTAAATCTACTGTTACAAAATACTTGATTTTCACCTCATTCCGGCAAGTAAACCCAGCGGGTGGGACGACCCGCGGGTGGGTGAGGAACCGCGGGTTTACCCACACGGGCTTTGTACCCGACCCGTGCCGGGTACGGGTTCGGCGGGTGCGGGTGCAGATTGACCTTGCGGTACCCGCGGTTCTATTCCGTGACCAACTTACTGCACATACAGTGTTGGACCCCCGTCCGCACATTTCTGAAGACCCGTGCATCCGCCCAATATGTAGATCTCCCACATATATTCTCGGCACCCAGTGGGCACCCATCCATCCTCTAAACACCTCTCTGACGGAAGAGGATCTGGTTTGAAAGATGATGTTGGCATGGCGCCCACATGTCAAAACATAGCATTTTTTAACAAATCTGGAAGCAAATCCGAAATGCCACAGACAACTTTGAACAAAACTAATAATATTATGGGTCTGGAAACAGTCAATGCATGCTTATCGGCGGTCTTTAACATTTTTATGAGGGATTTTGTGTGAAGTGACGGGATTTCACCGGATCCAGAACCCGAAACATGGCCAAATGTGGATCCCTGGTCCCACGTCACTCGAACAGAAGATCACGGTGTTAAGTGGGGGAAAGAGCACAGGAGCGGCCTTGAGAAATTTTTGACCGAGAATGAGCTTGTACAGTAGCATAAGACACAATGTACTTGGGAAACGACTTGAGAATGAGGCCTCAGGCTTGGGAGGAGCGGGACTTAGCAAGAGCAGCACAGTTGAGGCGGACTTGAAGGCAAAGTTGATGGTAGTAGTGGGAAGAAGGGAAGAAGTGTGACAATATTTGATGGTGTCCGCTCTTTATGACTTGCACGGGTGCCGGTTGCGGTGCTTCCATGAACCGAGTTGATTGTGTCCAGGGCATTGATTCCAGGTAGAATGCAATATAGAAGAGGTGAGTATGTGGAACAGGATGTCTATGGTAGAGATGCAACTCTCAAAAGCTTTAGGAAGATAAGCGAGATATAGGAATGTCTAGCGAGACACTGCCACTCTGACACGTGGGAGTATTTCCAGCAAAGAAAAACCGATTTGCAGATGTAACATCGAGAGAGGCTCCCTAAAACCCGACACAGCAACACGGCGGCAGACCTTCAGCAAATCCAACACAGCTCAATAAGTACGACACATTCACCGTATTCTCATTAGTTCCAACACATGCCAAGCTTTCCACTCCAGCGCTGTTCCCTCGTACGCTCCTCAAGTCGAACTGATGGGATAATTGATCGCTGATGCGATCATTTCCGAGTTGGCCGAGCGTGGTTGGAGCACCGGAAGGGAACGGCTCGAAGGCGAACAGTGAGAAATAAAAGCAGATGACGTTTTTCACTTTAATGTGGGCGGACTGTCCGCTAACATCAAAGTAAAAAAAACGTCATAGTTGCTTCGAACCCAAAATAGTAACTGTGGGGAAGTGCTCCGTTACACTTACTTATATTCGTCCTCAATGCTTCAAACTGTCACAATTCTTCAGCTCTTCACAAGCATCTTTCAAGACTGAAACATTTCTTGCCCATCCAATCCCGAGATCAAGGTTGATCTAATCAAACTCCTCTGAAGGTTGTTCAGCCATCAATCAAGAACAGCCAACGTACAATGTTTAATCCAAGCTTCGATTAACAGAACCTCCCTCCATGACTGGTGCCAGGAACATGATACTTTCAAAACATTAAGCTACATGTAGTTATTCAAAATGTTCAGATGGTGCTTAAGATCCACGGGGCGAAAGCATTTGAATCTCTCCTTGCTCGTGGATCTTTGGTGACTCACCTCTTCGCTGCATGCCAGGCCCAGGTGATTTCGGACCAGATTTTCATTGTGGTTACTGACGATATCTATAGCCACGCTATTTTGGATAGTCGACATCCAGTTCCTGACAAGAACGTTCTGAACTACAGTCAAAGCTGTCTTATCCTAACCCATAATCTGCTCTAACCCATACATTTTGGCTGCCCACCAGCAGTGTTCCTGCTTAAAAACCCATAACATTTTGCTATCCCATAATCCATACATTTTTCTGAGGCCATAACCCATAATTTAGTAAAATTTTGTTGATTCTTGCATTCAAAATTGATGTGTCGCCTGAAGTTGTGTCGATAAGTAGTTCTTGTTGCACGTTGCACCATGCTGTGTAGATCAAGTGTAGATCCCGCTCAGTGCCAATAAACAAAGAAATCTGGCAATGTCTCTTGAGATCCTTTGAAAGGGTCTTACTGTATTCAAAAAACATGTAAAAAAGCGAAAGGATGCTCTACTGGAACATCTCAAACAAAGCGAGAAGATCTCTGAGGAGGATGCAGATTGGCTTGACAATCAGGTCAACTATGTGGATGAAGAAGCCCTGATACACAACCTCGAGACGGCATCCGACTATAAGCGGGGAATGTCCCGGCTTGACTCAAAGCAGAAGGAAATTTTCCGAAACCCGTCGCGAGGAGGTCAGAACAATGGTAAACTCGTCTATCTATGATTACTTTACATACACTTAGGTCTTGGAATATTTTGAACAATTTCCCCCCCCCCTCTTTCGAAACCCATAGGCTGTGATAACCCATGCCCCAAGGCTTCCACCAAGAAGTATGGGTTAAGACAGTTTTGACTGTACACACTTACCGACCCTTCTGCACAGTATTAGGTATACTGGACAATTTCGATCAAATCGGCAGTCACGCGTCACACACCCCCCTGTCGATCACGAACTTTGGTCGGGGTCACGCGTCACCCGGGCGTTTGTCGAATTGGTTCACTGGTTTGAAAAAAAGCCTCAAAATGTGCTCTTCTGAGGCCCAAAAACGGAACAGATTTTTCGGGAAATTTAGCTGAATTCCTCGTCCGACTCTCAATTGACATCGTCTCTGTGGCGCCAAAAGCCCTCATAGCTCGTGGTCGAAGAAGTGACTCTATGTCAGGCGGTATTAGAATTTTGTTCTCGTTTAGCATGGAGGCTTGGCCTCAGGGAAGGTGGTGTGAAAAGATGTAAAAACAAGTCGATGCAGTGTCGCAAACAAGGCCAAAGTCGGGCATAATCAATCACCCGTCAGATTATATTCTGAGACTATGCCTGAACCCATTCCTGACCCCATTGCACGATTGGAGGGACTACCGAAATTTTCAATCATGTCACGCTCCGCCCGGCCCTGTACTGAAATGTCGAATAGGTAAAAGATGTCACGCGTCACCCCCCGTGTCGATTTGAACGAAATTGTACAGTATACAACACAAAATGTTCCGCGGTATGCCGACCGCTTTGGCGTCCTTGCATTGAGTCGATTCTGCAAGAAACAAGAGCAGCCTGGAGTCCTGGAAAGCCGTTGAGTAAGGCTTCCCATGCTTTTCCGCAGCGCTCAGTCAACTTGACCCAGTGAGGGCGGGCTGATTCAACGGCAAGTCCATGTTCATCTAGTTTATTACTAAATGCTTCAGGCATCTAAACAGCGTTGCCCCCAAATATATTCCCGGTCTCCCCTGAGCCGTCGACGCTCTGTGCATGGATAGAAGAGCATCATTAGTTAATAGATCAAGGAACTGTGCCCGCGCGTCCCTGAACAAAAATATCCTTAACTTTCTATTGGTTTGAGAACACGAGCGAGGCTCAATCCGCAGGCCGTCAAAACCCACTCTGACTCTTCACATTCCTTCTAAAAATCATGTAACAAGAGCGCCACAATCAAGCAAATGATCTTCAAAGTGAACCGCAATAGATCTCCCTGGTACAGCTGATGGAATTAGATCACGCTAGAGTGTGGTGCCGCCCTAGTAACGATCAACTACTGTGCTGCTGGTTATCTTGTTTTGCCTATCCGGCTACACTCCACCTCGCAGACCTGAAGGTATGTGACGGGGGGGGAGTATCCAGAGGCTTAGTCTTCTGGGAGTCCAGGTCGCATTTTCGTCGGTTCAGTGGGGCGTCATTTGGGGAAGATAATATTATATATGAACGCAGATACATCAAGAACAGCGAAAGATACAACTACGCGGGCTCAGTATCCCCGTACAATGCTCGATACTCGTCCGGAAATTGGGCAAGAAATTCAAACGATGTGTAAATTCGGTCATCTGTGTGCCTGGTGCTCCATGCCTTAGGCTTGCGCGTCGTTCTAAGGGGTGTTGTTAGATCGGAAGGTGGCAAGAGCGCGCTACGGACCGTCTCTTTCCGGAGCTTGATGGCTCAGGTGCAACAGCAGCCTCTGTCTTCTTGGATTTCCGCACGGGAGCGTCCTCATGCGTTTTAGATGTCCCCCGCTTTCATGAAAATCGTCGGGTAGAAAGCTGTGGCTCCGGTGGCTCGGACTGGGGAGAAGCGACCGGAGACGGTGCGGATGTGGGAACTGAGTCCGATTTTAGACTTTTGTTGCGCCTGAGTTAACAGAATCCCCACCAAAGACAACTTGAGGGCTAATAACGTCCAAGTCACCCATGGATATTATCTCACGTCCCCCTCGCCGTCGATGTCAAGGCTCGGTTCAGATGGAGATGCCGTCTCTGAATCTACATCGTTTTCCGGCTCAAGCGCATCAGGTTGGATCCCAGGTTCAATCTGTACTTTTGACAAAATCAACGCGACAAGAAAGTATCGGCAAGCGCCACATACCTTCCAGCGAAACCATTTCAACGCCATCCAGCTCCATCTCGTCCGTAGTCGTTGTTTTTGACTGCTTGGGCCGGCTCGTGGCGGCTTTAGCTGTCCGAATAAAGGTGAATATGCGATCGGAAACAGAGACAAGGACGAGTAACGAGTGATTTTGACTTGCTCTTCTGGTTTACACGAACAACACCCAATGAGCTAGTCTGTATTCTGCTCAGGTTGATTCAAAACATGGAAAAATGAGCTCGCCTTCGCCTCCGCCATGAATATGGCAAGCTCGGCCTTGAGCTCTTTGCTTGCTGTTCCCCGCGGACGTGTTCTTAGCTTTCTTGATAGCACTGGTATGACGCTTGGCATTACGTGCAGTTTGATGGCCTAGTTCGTTACGATTACTGGCCATGACACCACTGGCAAGAGATGCTTCAAACTGTTCACCCACGGCATGGTCAGCCTTCGCTGCCATACAGAATATTAGTAAGTAAATTGAAGGAGCGTCGACTCGAACCTCAGAATGCAAAGCGCATCAGAAGCGCTTCAAGTTCCGCCATTACGTGGTGTCACGGCGGCGGGAACGTGGGGGGGAGGAAGCAGACTAGCAGATCAGTCTAGATCAGTAGTAACGGCATCCACTGCCAAGCCACGATAGCCGAGCGGTGTGTGGGTTTCCTGGAACCGTGTTGGATTTCCTGGAGACCGTGTCGCTTGCGGCGGAATGTGTCGGATTTCCTGATCTGCGCGCAGGTTTTCCTGGGTGTGTCGGATTTACTGATTTTTGACAGGTGTGTCGCTGTGTCGGGTTTTGTATATACTCCATCGAGATGCCGCTGATCGATCCAATTCCAAGCCCACCATGTTAGCTGTCCCCAGCTCCAGCAGACCTAGCACCTCCACTTCAGCCCGAATTTACAGCTGCGAGGCAGCCCATCTGACTTGGAAGCTGCTACAACAACTCCCAGAGCCAGCACCACCGATCATCTCACATCCCACCCCAGATCCCGAGCCTGCTCCGGAGCCGCAGCCTGCTACCGCGACTTGGGTATGGAACACTATTCGCACAGCCATCAACGGTTCAGCCTCTACCACGAATGTCCGTCTGTGCCTAGCTACAATCTTGATGAAGTCTTTACACTGTAAGAGATGTCAGACATTCTGATGGGCACTCGATCCATTACGGCCATGATACCAGCTGATTTGACGCCTTTCGAGCCTGCAACCTCTGCACTCCCTGAAGGGCCGGCCGCCGAAGTGGAGGGATCCGATATTGGCCCATTTCCGAGTTGGGGCATCACCGGGCTCATAGGCTGGCACAAGAGGCAAGCAGATCATTGATTTCGCACACAGATCAACACACGTGATCAACCATCCCTTTCCAAATTCGGAAGCCACTTACCGCCATCTCGCTCGACCTCAACGCATGCCCGGTGCCCGGATAACGACACCCGTCTCGACGTACTGCTGACTGCCTCCAGAGATCACCAAGTCGCCGAGACAAAGAAAACAAGGATCCGACTGACCATAGAGCAAAAGTAATGCGCCGTGAGGATGATTCTCCCAAAAACAATGTTCCGCAATTGAGCATATTAGGTATTAACAGTATTTTATTCAATTACACATATTTACCGTTGTCTGTATTACGCGGGGTGCGACGAAACAGCTTGATTCTGGTCGACGTCCGAATTTGGAAAGGGATGGTTGATCACGTGTGTTGATCTGTGTGCGAAATCAGTGATCTGCTTGCCTCTTGGGCTGGCAGTGGACTGGCTCACTCATGAAGTTGATCGGGGAGTTTAAGAGCCTCCTTGGGGTGTTGAGAAACAAGTGATACTTGCCGACCGACACCATGGACTTCAACATCGAGAAAGAAACTGCCAAATTCTATGAATATCTGGCGACTTCCAGCACCTTGTCAATCCGGGATGGTTGGAAGTCTGTGTTGGGGCAAGAAATACACGTCTGAGGCTGGTGCACCGGTGTTAAAAGTTCCTGGGCTGTTTTGTCGCCCCCTGGTAGAGGTCATCAAGAGGGCCATTTGTGAGATTCGGACAAGCCAGGCAGGAGAAAGATAGAAAGTGACTTGTTCTGCTGCAATCTCGACAAGGTAGGTAGGACAAAATAGACTACTTATATACTAAAATGGTATCTAGAGCAACAAATGAAGGCAAATTCGTAGGCAAGGGATACATGTGGAAATTGGCATGGCCACATACTTGGAGTTTGCCATGATGGCGTATTTCCAATTCCAACACCATTCACGATGTTGGGGACCTTTGTTTCCATTACACACCATTCAAAAAATTCTGGCAGCCCACCCTCAACGGCCCACCTCAACGGGTTTACGGCGAGATATGCGATGGTCAAGGCGCACACAGCCCTTTAAAATCAGCCATGGGAGCCCGGCTGCACCCTTGAGCGGGTTGTCCTTGTGCTGATGTGGTCGTCTGACTCAACCCATCTCATGAGCTTTGGTGACATGTCGCTCTGGCCGCTTTACTTGTTCTTCGGGAATCAGCCAAAATGGCTCCCTGTGAAGCTGTGAAGCAATGTATGTCATCATGTTGCTTATTAGAGAGCTTGAGCCTAAGCAGCATGCCGCTTTTAGGTTGTGCAAAAAGCGGCATGCTGCTTTTTTTACAACTTTTGTGTGAACCTCAAATTCACACACCCTGATGCTATTGCACCTTGTTAATGCCCTTTAGAGGAAAAAAAAGGAAAAAGCAGCATGCCACTTGGGCTCAAGCTCTCTATTTCCCAAAGGCACACCGCTTTCTGCACTTTTGAATCACATACTAACCATTGAATTAGCTCCCGGCCACATTTCACGACTTCTTCAAAGCTCTCACCGGAGATTTGCCCTCGGCAGACATACTCACTCATTGTCAGCATGAGCTAATGCATGTGATATGGCATCTCCTGCTAGACAATGACTTCCTCAAAGCATACAAGCACGGCATTGTTATCGAGTGCCAGGATGACATCTGTCATTGCTTTTACCCCCGTATTAACCGTTCTTTAATGATATCCTACAAAACCTGTGCAAGATCCCCATATATCCTTGCTGCTTTCTTCCTCTCATTTGCTGCCATAATTACAAGATATGCCTGCGCTCTGCTCCGGCTCAGGGATAAGAATGAAAATGGATATTTTAAACTTGAACAGCTTATCGCAGTCCGCAGAATACTGCGCACGGCAATGACTCCAAGAGCTTCTCGTAGTCTGCAGGCACTGCTTTGCCGTTTGTGAGTTGTGGTGAAGAGGAGGCAAAATGGGGATATACTAAAGGAGATAGTACAAACACATACCCACAAAACCTGGTCGTTTCGTTAAAGAAACGGTAGATCTCCGTTGTCCGACAGCAATATCCACGGTATACACATCCCATGACCCACTACGCACTGCGCCATTAATTACCGTTCTTTACTTCGGCAGTGCTCATCAATTTGTACCTGTTGGTTCCCCCCCTGTTGTTCAACGAAATGGCTCGGCAATTACCCCATGTAGGGTTATCTCCATTGTTTTGTCTTCTCCTCTCGTTCTCAAAGCCCGGAATGCCTGCCCCATTTACATACCCAACTATCTCCATTTTTACAACTACGCACTGCGCAACTCCGGCGCAGAACGACACGAGATGGCGCAGCACTTTTAACAACAGTGCCAGTGAAGAGCTATCCCATTTAGTCAACATCTCGCAGCAGAATCATCCTGCCTCCACGCCGAATTTGGGGTATTTCATGCCGAAGAGATGTAGTAACAGTTTCCTCATCTGACCATTCTGTGGTCCCATCTGCAGGTACCCGCAGTTTCTCGCAGGTAATTCCGCAGTTTTATTCAAGCTGCGGCGGCGCATTTCCCGGGAATTTTCTGAGCATAAATAGGGCAATTTTCTTACCTGTTCTTTGAGCCCGCAATCGGCTGCTCCCCTTTCCTCAAATCCTGAGTACTGACTCGTTCTGGCTTGCTGTGCTGCTGGTCGCCAATATCTCAATTCTGTCCTTCAATTCACTGGTCCGAAATTAATAGCCTCGTTCTCGGTTTCTCTCAAGCGACAGGTTACTGACAGACACAATCTCAATACTCTCTCTCGACTGGACATTCCTACCTGCTTCTGGGTCTCTGTTTCATACGGTTTTCAACCTGGATTCCTCAACTGCACAGAGATCCTTTGGTGAAGAAGCCCAATTCACTGCCTGTGGATATTCACTCTTTATTGTGTGGTGGTTTTCTCTCTCAAGCTCTTCCGTACCAATAATTTCCGTTTCGACCAAATGCCGAGAACCCCATGCCCTCAAGCCAGGGAAAATTCCTCCCTTCATCCTTCTTCTTTGCGAATTGTATTTCTATAGCTTACACATGAAACAACATTGATTTCCTTACTTTTTCCAAGTTACCGGAGCGAAGCGGCGGCACGTCTTGTAATTACTGCTAAAAGACGTGCCTGCGCTTCGCTCCGGCGCTGATTCACATATTTTCGTGATGGGAAATGTATTAAGTGCCGACTCGTACTGAACTAAGGATCATATTCCCCTTAGGAAGTTCAGGGTGTGAGTTGCAGTAAGCACTCATTTGAAAAGAAAAGCAGAGAGTAAACACATAACAATCCACTGCCATGGTCTCGGCGTATGGAGAAATATCGAATCTGTTTAACACGCTCGCTCGATTGGCTAGTCATGATTTATTTGAATGAAGACATACCGAATCTCCATCTCAAAAGAACGGGGTTTCATGTGAATATTGATGGAACTCTGGAGTGAACGAAGCAAGCGCGGCCTTGAACGTACCGAAAGGCAGATCTCAAATCCTCGGACCTCTAAGCCATAGGACAGACAGAGATCCTTTGAGAGCAGCTTGCATTTATAAAACCACTGATCCCCAAACCGGTGACACAATGGAGTAAGCTTGCGCGAAGGAATGAGATAGTTTGGCAGTTTGATATTAGATACTGGACAACAGAGGCGGCTTGATTATCCAGCTTCCTTTAATTGCTGCGCATTCTTGAAGAATTCGGAGACAGTTCAAGAGAGCATGTTTGACGTTCGAGAGCAGATAACAACTGGCGAGATCAGGTTGCTTTGAACAGGCAGGCATGTGGCGCCGGCTGGCCAGGGTGGAAGGCGGAAGAAAGAGAGAAGCAAACTGACAGCACGCAGCCCGGTGCAGCCCGATTCCAGGTGCCGCGAGGACGCGCAAGTATATCTGAAGTTGAATCTTCTCCATTCATCCAGCTCCTTTTCTCTTCCTCTGCTCATCATCTATTGCTTAACCCCTTGCGTCTTCGATTTTATCTGGGCCTTCAACACCTTTTTCATTTAACACTGCTCAGCTGATTTGCGCACAGTCTTCTTGACAGCTCACCTCAGCGCAGTTGTCGGAGATCAAGCCGCGAGGCCACGTCGTCTCCCCGGCAACGGGAGATATAAGACTGGTGCACCTCAGCTTCTTCTGTAACCCTTCGCACCTTCCAAACCCCCTCAAATGATCAGTTCTTGCTCTGTCTGTCAATGAAGGACTGTTTCCGTGTGGTCCTGCTGGGACCTGGCTATACTCTCCATCAATGATTGCCGTCCAGTCCTTCATGTCAGTGATGTTCCATAAGGCCTTAATAGCAGGTTTGAAGAATTCTAAGGGTTAGTAAGGCCTAAGCCTTACCACTAAGGCCTCCGTTTAAAGCCTTAGGGCTAAATTTCCCACGCATTTGCGCACAGCGGTACAGTCCAATTACTTACTTTGAAATTGGTGCTCGGGGAAGGTAAACAGATTGAATTGTACTAGCCAACATATTCATCATCAGATGGGATCTCCACTGCTCTGTCATCCAAGTGAGCATTTTCTTCAGCCTCTGCAATTCGGCCTGTGCACTGCCCTAAGGCCTCTAAGGGTACCCAAATCCCCCCCAAAACTTCTAAGGCTTACTCTAAGGCCCCTCTAAGCCTTAGAGCAGTTAAGGCCTCAGCCCTTAGGGACAACACTGCTTTATGTCCTCCCGGTCGCAAGCTATTGAACCCCTGGATCAAGTTCTATATCTTCTTTCAAAGCCTCTTGGAGATCAAGACCCTAGTTTCATCCTCGAAGGTTTTGATCTTCCGAATATAATCCTGCTGTGTTACACCAACACATCAAACTCCAGGCTACTACCTCTCTCGCTGCTGCGTTATAATCGTGAACAACCACGCTTCCTTCTGGTTGATTAGAGCTAATTTGTTTTCCCCCGTTCCTGCCTTTTCTATTCTCTCAAAATTATAATTAGAATCCGTTACATTGCTCGATAGTTCTACTGCACAAATTGAACTCATGCTGTGTATGAATATAAACCACGTTTAAGTTGTCTTCTCCACTTTCAACCCTTCGAGCCGCCAAACCAGCTCCATCTTACCATTCTGAGACTACAGATGGGAATTTGCACGGCTGCCGGAGCGAAGCGGCGGCTCATCTTGTTGGAATTTGGGATTAGGTTTGACACTTCGCAGTTCTTCCGGAGCTCGGAAATGATGTGCGTAGTTTGTCATGGGGCAGGAAGTGTGGAAAAATACCGTGGACCTATGGAGTAAAAGCGTAAGAACAACAGATGAACCTTAAACGGGTGTGAATATATGGGGAAATAGCACAGGTTTCGTAGGATTTCGTTAAATAACGGTTAATTTGCGGAACATAAGGCATGGGCTTTTTTTTTTTTTCTTTTGGGCACTTTTTTGATCTCAGATTTTTTTTTGCTCTAGCTCGCTCAATTCTGACCCGTTGTAGTGGGAATATCGGGTCGAGGATGTAAGCCAGCCGCTGTCCAGATGGGGTTGGTCGCGTAGAGCTTAGTCAGTACCCAGCCTCTTGTCCACGACCATCGCTATACGATCCTTTGCGCTGCGATACCGCGGGATCTCTGGTCTTCTGGGCAACACCAGCCATTCTGACCGACTACACCGTGTGCTTTGGAAAATGATGCGTTCGATTTGTAATGTTCGAATACAGTGCGTGAGAGCATGGATTAAATTTTATAACGCGTATCTTGCCCACCGTGTGAAGTTGGTCGGATTTCAGTTGTTTGCCCTCCCACAACAGGATGGGTGCTCGGAGATGTCCAGAACCTTGTTAGAATACTCTTATCATCTCTTCATGATGCAAAAATGACTTGGATTTACGATAATGCACCGCAAAACCCTTGAACGAGGAAATCAATTGGTGATCAGATCAGGTTTTGAGCCAATTCTGTCAACCCGCGTTCTCTCGCATGGGGCACCAGGGCATCCTGATTTTTTTACTGAACACTCGTTTTGATCTATACTACTGTGCCATGGCGCTGATTTGTCCAGAAACGTATCCTGGGCTTGGAAATGCGACCCCAAAAGCCAGGTCAATCACAGAATCACTCATCAATGCACTTTCTTGCAAGTACCTGCTCCTGTAGCAGCCCAGAAAGATATTGGAACGCATAGGGGTGTACAGCAGTAGTTTCTGTGCATAAACGAACACGGTCCCAGGACGCGTCCAATACCGAAAGAAGGACATGTCACTTGATGTGATGGCAGCCACATGAGTGACTGATGCCGCCTAGACGCGTCTTTTGTCCATACCGATTCACGCCGACTCTACAGCACCTAATATTCAGCCTGACAGCGTCAATTATGTCTTCCGCATGTACTTTGCTTATGGCTTCACCCTTAGTGATCAAGCGGCGTGGTGGAGCGCGAAACAAGCTCTTGTGTCATTGTTGATCATGGACATGAGATCAGTCCAGGGCGCGCTGGCACGGAGATATTTACTCAAGTCCCAAAGATATCGCCCGAATCACGCCGACCGCGGGTTGAGCGCTCGTTCTCATTATAGCCGGACGTGATTAGCGCAATGAGGAACCGCGGTGTTTGGAGGGGAGGCGAACACGGAATTCATTTAACATTCAAGTAATCTTTTTGAAGTCGGATCGAAAATACATATTTCGGATAGCTATCGGATCGCGGCCGTCAGTTTTAAAGGCGGTCAAGTCTGGTGACCACATCCACAGCGAAGTGGTTGCTGAGCTCGTTACTCCTCTTTGACAGATTCACATTGATATTCCGAACACGCTGGAGCCCCTCCTCACCACATGCCGTTATTCATAATTTGGGTTTGCTCAGGGCCACATGTCGCTTTAACGGTTCAAGTTGACGTTGGATTTGTAGAAGCAATGAAGTCTTCAAATACCATTGCTTTTTGTTTCAAACCGACCGTCAAAAGTGTCCCACAAAACATCAAAATTCCTCGACCTGCATCCTTTCCTTTCTTTGAGGCGTCCGATGTTCATGAAAAATGAATTGTTATATTCATATAGAGAAGGGGTACATTCAGGATCAGAAAGAGGGAACAGCATTCTTGACCAGCATCTCGAAGTATGCCTGGTTCCAGGTCCCGGCCTCGGGGGCGGGCTTGAACGCTACATTCATAATTCGTCAGCACATCTTTAATCATACTGATTCAAAATCGCGCTGACCGTCGGCCATCCCGCAAAACGAGTCGTAGCGTGAAGCACTCGTGTCGGAGGTCCCATCTGACTCGCCTCCAGGCTTAACCCACACAAACGCATCCGCCAAAGAGTTGCCGGTGCTCGATGTAGGCCGCACACCGAACCCTGCGCCGTTGACGTTGCACCAGTCGCCCCATGCGAGCCGCAGTCCCTGCACGGCGTTGCGTCCGGTGTCGACGATCGCGTGGTTGGGCATGCCGGCGGTAGCGAGGGCCGCTCCGAAGAGGTTCACGTAGCGGCTCTCATCCTGGGCCTTGTTGTACTGACCGTCCGGGGGCACGTCGAACTCCCCAGGGTTCTTGATCCAGGCGTTCCATCCGGCGACATTGGTGGAGAACCCCTTGAGCTGTGCCGGGCTCCCTGCGGCCTTGTACGCTCGCGCGAGTTCTTGAGCGCCGGGGGCTTTAAGATTGTTTCTTTAGTGAGTAAATGGATGGTTGACGAGACGTTGCGTACTGAGATTGGCGTCCCATCCTGAAGCATTTATGGGTCAATCCTTTAAAATCAAGCGTGCAGGATGAGAGCTCACCAAGCCAGCCACCGTGTCCAGCGTCGAGGTACATGACGACGTTGGGCAGGTTGAGTTGCTGAAGAGCGTACGCAACTCCTTGACGGTAACCGTCCGCCGATTGCTGGCAGGTTGTCAGGTTGGAGTTGGTGACCAAGTTGGGGAGCGAATCAGGCTCGATGATGAGTGCGAGAGCGACATTGGGGTTCGCAGCAATAATTTTGCGGATGGCTGGAGGCGCGTTCAGTAACTTTATGGTTAATAGAGAATGACGGACGGTCAATATACTGCGTCTTGTACGTCGACAGTGACCCTACAGCAAGCTCGCCGTTCGATGCTTTCGCCGCACAATCACGTCCGGGAAGGTCATAGATGACGATGCCCAAGATTTCGGTGCACGAAGTCTCCTTGATGAGACCGTCGAGTTTGGCGATGGATGCAATGGTGTCGCTGTGAAGGAGTGAGTAAGACACCATGAAACAAATGGCAATGCTTACAGCCAGAAGAAGGTTCCCACGTTGGCCAATTTAGCAGCCTTTGTGGCGAGACTGCTGTCCGTTATCGCAGCAACAGCAGCTTTGACCTCGTTCGCGTAGATGCTGTGGGCCTTCAATGTCCGGCCACTGAATGCATTGCCCGTCAGTTTAACTGCGGTCGTGCAAGCAGCTCTGGAGGCGAGCGTGGCGGCGAGAACCGAAGTGGAGCACAAGGACAGGGCAACGAATGTCGCTGACAGCGAAACCTTCATACTGAGATGCGGTTGTCAGTGAAATTAAGTGCACCAGGCAGAGCTCTTAAATACCTCGAAGTCCCGATTGACGGAGTGGACAAGCCTCCGGCGTTGACCCGAAAGCACTAGTCGGATAGTCGTCGCAAATAATGGTCCGCGTCACAGGATTGCTGGAATCTTCGTCGAGGTCGTAATGCAGAGCACGGAGGAAGCAAACTCGGTTGATCCAACTTGGCAAAGACCGCCAAGAGTTTATCGTTTGTATTGCTGAAAAAAACCGGATACCTCATGTATTAAGCAGATGCCTCGAATCAGAGTGCACCTGTTTGTTCTGCCGAAATTACCGCATTTCGACGTCCAGCTGACCCTCGGTATATCAATAATTAACTTAGCGCCTAAGCGCTTGGTGTTGTAGCTCGCCGATCAGCCCCTCAAGACCCACTCAAAAGGCAAGAGGGCGGAGCGTCAACATAGCCTTCTTCTCTCCACCCTCCTTCTTTATTCCCAACCCCCCTCATCTCCCCCTGTAACGCATCACTTCGTCGCTCCGTATGTGTGGTTTCGTTCATGTGTTGTCTCTGCAACTAACTTCAGAGTTTTCTTCCTACACTGTATCAAGCTGGTCCAATTTGTCCCTGTGCTGGCAGTACAACTCTGAGGTGCGTCGACTGTCCCAAATTAAGATCACAGCTCAAAGAGAAGTATGTCGGTCTACAACCCCGGGCCCTCGCTCGGCAACGCATCGAGCCTAGAGGCCTCTCCCTGTTTATTACACGTTTTTCCGTCTACTCCGACGGCGACCATTGCCTGATGGTTTCCGTTGTGTTCATCTGTTTCACTATTATATCTCCCTACCTTACCTGAATGCCATAGTCTCTTCTTACTATCTTGCGTTGAATTTTTTTTGTTCTACTTGACGGTGAGTTATCAGTTCAAGTGGTTCAAATTTTTTTCTCATCCTCCGAATCATTCTCAACGCGCTGATATTTTGGGTGCGCTACACCCTCTTGCACCGTCGCACCACTTAACTGACATGGCACTGAGATCTTTCTGCTTTGTTTTTACGCATTCTTCGATATCAGGTAGCCAGCGATCCAGAATCACGGATGAATCCCGATGGCTCGAAGGAAGCCCACAATCCCCCCTCCGTGAGTTTTCCCATTGCGACGACATCGTTGGTTGATGCCTTTCCAACAGGGCCATAAAATCTCCGAGTTCCTCGACGTGTAAATTCCTCGAAAACAGCGTATATCTTTGCTGTTAGGAACGATGGTGCGCAATCCAATATATTGACAATAATGCTAAACATAGCTTTACCCACTGGTGATTCGGACTTCGATCTTTGAGCACACGCTTTCGAAGGCCCCTTCTCAGCCTTACACCGCAAGCTGCGAGGTAGGAGTAGTCCGGCCACTACTTGAGCGTGCACCGACTCAAACACTGACTGGTTCAAATCAGTGCAGTGTATCTTTGGCCGGCCGACTTTTTTTTCTGATCTAGCGTTCGTTTTTTCTGTCCTCCCCGTGTGCGGAAATCAGGTTCTCCGATCAGCGTTCTTTGAGTACAGTGCGGCGAGTTCCTTTCCACTGTTGCATTCTTCTCAACACGGCTGACGTAGCTCCACGAGGCTTACCGCGTCGGCATCGCCCGAATCGGCTACAAGCGTCTGTTCTATTTCTATTTAAATATCCGTGTTCGTGGGAGCCAATCTCATGCTAACACATTGTGTTCGCTGACATATTTCTATTAAGCCTGGATCTTCCGCCATGTACGCGCCGCCGGTGAGGTTCCACTACGTCTACACACTTCTACCACCATGCAATACGGTCGGAGCACATCCCCAACACCTCTGATTTTCTGGACTTCTCGCATGGGATGAGAGGGGCCTTTGGTGTGTTACCTGACATATTTTAATCTCCTACATGCCTATGGACATTGACCTATTCTTTGTGGTCTGGAGCGGCTCCGTCCATGTAGCCGTAGCGCGGCATCTCTACATACACACCACAATTTTTCTTGGAGTTTTCGACCCAACGAGGCAAGCATCAAAGTGCTCGTACTCAAGGCCAATATTGAAGCGATGGAACGTAAAGTTGAGTCTATTTCCAACTTATGTTTCTCTAGCCGGTAGCTGGGGCTGATGAAACAGGCTGGGTTGCGTATTGGGCTGGGACCTGATTTATGATACAGATGTTTGTATGTCAATCCTTCAGTGAATGCATCAATTTTTTGAACGTGCTCTCCCTGCCGACCAATGATCAGAGATCTTCTCAATCATTACGATTCGACGATTTACGGTTTATGGTCCCTCAACTGCGGAAGCCTGCACTTATGCCGGAGCGAAGCGAAGGCATGTCTTGTCATCATAATAATGACGCTATGAGGCCGGTCCGAAAAATAGCGCGGTACGATGTCGGAAGGAGGGAAAGCAAGTGAATTATACTGGCACGATCCTAACGACGAGGAAGCCGCGACTGTGTCCGAGGATACCTTGCCTAGAAAAAGCAGGGCTCCTTTCACCGTCTGACCTATGCTATACAGAAACGAAAATTCGAAATGCTTGGCTCAAGCTTGGCTGTTCTGTTTTAGTCCAAGGTTGAATGGCGCTGGGGGTAAAAGCCGGAAGATAGGAATGATTTCGGAATCCTAATGGAAACCATAAGTTTAGGTTGAGGTCGCATGTTGGGAGATGGAGGTTGAATTGCGGCCAAATTGAGGCTTTCGTCGAACGCTGGCAAGTTTGTCAGCGATTGTATGATGGGAGCTTCTTCCGTCATCAACCGGAGCATGAGTCAGCATCTCTGATGGCCGGGATCTGAGCTCACCGCAAGGATCGGAAGTAATGTGCAACCTGAGTTACTTGGCGTTATTCCTCTCGATGCCGGAATTCCTGCCTGGGTGCATGTTTAAGATGAGCGAGCCATGGACATCCGACTGGACACTGTTCAAAACCGACATGGGTAAAGACCGTGGCGCACGTGTTCAACTTCGGAACCATCCGGTGGCTATGCCGGCCTGCTTGCTTTGGCCTTTGACGCACTTATACTTGGATCACGAATGCTTCTCCTGTATCCAACCATTTCAAGTTGCTATCAATGATCTAGTTTAGGTGAAACTGTCTTGGAAGAAGGGAGCCAGCGGCCACCTGCTAGGAAGGTTTACAGTGGTATAAACCAAGGAGAGCTGCACTCACTATCATGTAGCCTTTGTGTGTTTGTGCGACTTTGTACACATGAGAAAAGGCTCCTGTAATTACTGATTGTAAGTACACAACAAAGCATGAAAGGACCTGTGTCAGAACGGTATTGAGAACACAACGCAAGACTTACTTGGTGAAGCCCCGCCTGTTGTCTATTGAGCTCAAGTGCACAAGGAGCTCGAAACATTGTCACCGCCTGGGACCATCAATCAGTACTTGTGGCAGGGTGAGGGGGAGCCAAGGCGTAAGGGGAAAAAAGGTGCAAATGACTCGCCTGTGAATAGATGGATCACCCATCCTCTACCCTGTCCTTCACAGTGACGCCCACCCACTTCTATGCGAGCTTCTCCACGAAAGTCGGGTCAGGCAAGTTGAGGGTGGAAGGGAGACTGTAGGCACCGCGTGGCGAGGGCTTGTCGAGTTCGGAAGGTTGTCCCATAGCTGTGATGCTGGCGGCATCCAGATTGTATGTACTGAGGGTGAGGTAGGTGTGTGAGGTAAATACGGGAGTTCCACTGTCATAGGAGCAGGGAGCAGCAGTAAAAAGCAGAGACAGAAGGTGTCAGATGACACGATGAGACACGAGTGTTGAAGGATGCTGAAGGATGGTGGTGGGAGGAAAGAGCAACCATGTCGCAGTGACACATGTGTGGGTGGACTTTAAGCACCAATCAAAGTCAGAGCTCTTTGTCTGTTGTCTTCCTGAGCTTGCCTTTCATCATCTTCATTTGCCTTGCAGGCTCGCTCCATGGCAGGCTCTAGGCCCCACTCGGCTCCCAGCCACTCCCTCACAGGCCGCACCAGTCTACAGCCATGCCTATAGCCGCTTCTGCCTAGTGCTGTCCATTAATATAATACAAAATAATATATTAATAAATATATTATGAATAATATGGATACAATACGGAGCAGCCCATATTATGCGTATTAATATCATATTATGAGGCCATGGTAGTGGGTATAATCCAGTCAGTCTGTGTATTGGGCATTTGTTTTAAGCTCTATGGTGCTTCCAAGCATCTCATCAACATCACCTTCCCCCTGTTTTCTGCACCGAAACACTCCCATTGTTTTTGGCAGTGGGATCAAGCCGCCATCAAAAGCAGTGCTGAGGTTGAAAATATATAGATTTCAGGCAGATTACACTGTCAGAGTGTTGGGACAGTTGAGAAACTAGTAATAATTACCTTGAGACGTGATGCAAAGGTTGCAAAAGGAGCGAAGTAAACCGTATTATTTTGATATTACTTAATATGATATCGATATAATATGATATGGCAAAAGTTGTGTTGATATCATATTATGGACAGCACTACCTTGAAGCTCTGCCCTCCTGTGGCGCATTGACACAGGCCTCTCAACATGCCGCATTGCGTGACTGCAATAAGCATGTCAGCCGCAGCAACGGTGGTGGGAAGTGCGCATGCAAATCTCCCATGCCTGCATTGAGCCTGCATTGAGCCGTGGTGGCGCGAGTGCACAGCTATTCACGCACTCACTCCACAAACCTTCAAATGCTAGGCTGCACCAGCATAGCACTGCATATCTCCTGAAAAGGGACAGCAGGCTGTACCACAAGTTGAGCTTTGTTGCCAATTAGTTTTGTACCCAGCGCTTATGGGCATGATGTAGCCCCACGCAACGGCTCTAACTAGTACCTGCTGTTGTTGGCAAGTGGCTCGCAAGCGATACATTTCTGCAACAGCTTCCATTGGGGCTTTACTTAGATTTGCATTGTACTATGCACATACTTACTTATGAATGCATCCATCTTTGCCGTTGCGTACTAGTACAAAGAAAACTCACTAGGCGTGCAGAGTTTCAGCTGGCACAGTGGTTCATAGTACTCTATAGTGCTTAGTGTCCCACCGCATAGCACTATCCCAGTGCTATCAAGTGCTAGGGACTGCTATGAATGCTATGGATACTATGACCGAACTATGGCTCGGCTACAGTTTTCCTGATGTCTTATACAATATCTGACATTACAGGTCTTTGCGGTACAATAGGTGCGGTCTGTTTTTTTCTGTTTTGCAAGTTTTCACAAGAACAACTGCCCTGAGCTCAATTCTCAACTGTTTCCCCTCAAAATAGGCACATTCAATTTGCATTGAAAATCCGCAGCGAATAGAAGACCGGTATTTTTTGATCCTTTTACGTAATATAGTTTCTTCCCGAAAAACTTGGTTTTGAATAGGATACCTGTAACACTCGGAATATTGCCCCAATTGGCCTAGTTTTTGGATATGCTATAATAAATTACAAAAGTTCCTAGGAATTGTCAGGGGAACCCCCGCTTCGGACGGTTTTCCATCCGGACCTAATCCAGATGCTCCAGATGCTTCAGGCGCTTCGGGCGCTTCTCCGGATGGTTTTCCGCCCGGCGCTCCGGACACTTCTGCGCCCTTCTATCCGACCGCCAAACCACCCGGGACATCTGTCCGCTCTCGTTGGCACGTGCTGTGCGATCAGGCCCGCGATCATTGTAGATACCTCCGGACACGTGCTACTGGGTAGTTACCAACTAGTATATAAGGTTTCGCCTAGCGTGGGAATCCTCATCCTTTCTTCTCTTCGGATTCCCCCGCTAGGTGCGTAGTATTTCCGCTCCTGTATTTTAGTACCTATATTTATTCTTCGGATTCCCCCGCTAGTTTCCGCGCCCCGCGCCGAGCATAAGGTTGCCCTTACAGGAATGCCCAACTACTTCTCCTCATACATTCCATACTGTGCCTTCATAGCCAAGCCTCTCTTTTCCCTGTTGGCTAAGGATCCAGATGGATTTGGTGGTCTACTACCTGTGTTCGCATTTGTGTTTTATTCTTCAACTAATATAAAGCTACACCCGATAGAGGTTTGTCTCAATCATCCTACAATTTTCCGCTCTCACGAAGCCGCGTTTAGACCTGAGTAGCTAGGTACGCTATCTGGATCTGGTCCGCAACTTCCTTCCCCGCCACTCTTCATAATATCATCATGTTTTATCTCTTGCGAGGCGGCCTCTTTCCTCGGCTTGACGCCGGAGCGCCGCGTGGGATTTTTTTGGTTCTACTCTCCAATCAGTTGCGCGCGCGATTCTTTTTGATTCCGTGACCTCTCGCCCTGGAAAACCGCCTTAGATGTGGCCGATGGAAGCTGTGCATTTTTCGCTGCATTCTGCGCGCATCTTTTTCGGCCTTGAGTGTACCGAATTACGAGCCCACGGTGCTTCAACATCTCCCCGAACTTTTTCTTCCAGCAGGCATCTCCGCCGGAGTCTCCACATGTTCACCAAACCGTTCGGCGAGTCCCTCTTCGAGCCTTGTTCATACGACCCTGAAAAGCTGTCCCACTTTGGTGTAATTTTAAATGTGCTCTTCAGTGTTAGGACAACTTTCACGGCCGCGAACCTGTTTCACTGCCGGTGCGCACCTGAATTATTTGTTTGGATGGTATGAATCTAGCCCCTACTGAGTAAGTTGGATGTTACGCTACTCCCTTCAGTCCTCACTGCATTCAGGCCCCTCCGCGGCGCACGGTGTGCGTGTGGCGCCGCACAAGAAGGCTTGTCTTCATTGTGTGCGTCTGGTTTGCCGAAGTTTGCCGACTAAATGCCATCATTAGCCGATATAACCACACGTTGAACCCGTATACGGCCGGCTACGGAACGGGTTTTAAGGGTGGACCCGTCCCGTAAAAATATTGTTCCAGCGGCCATACGGTGTGGACCCGGTGCCTACGGGTACGGTTCGGAGCCCTAAGATTCCAAATTACAACGCTTTGTTCGCATTATAGGCTCTGGTCTTCTCTCGTAGACCGATGCTTCAACTATCATACTTGAAACTCGTACCTCGTTTGGAATTTTACCTCACTTTTAAAAAGGCTTTTAGACTCTGCATTAATATTCCTCGTTTGTAGTAAGTCGCGCTGTCCCCCTGCTTCTTTCGCACTAGCGTTCTGTGCCATTCTACACCGATTCACGGCGACTCTACAGCACCTAGTGTTCAGCCTGACAGCGTCAATTATGTCTTCCGCATGTACTTACTGTACTATTTCGATCAATTCGAACCGGCCTGTGACCTGTGACCGCGGGATACGAAATTTAGATTTCGTACTTCGGTCGGGGCGAGTGTGACGAGGCTCTTCTACAGGATCGGGACGACGACGACCATATCATTCGCGACATCTGTGGCCTTTTGGGAGAATTGTGCCCTGGACAGGTGCGGCGGGCAGTTGAAGAGGGCTATCCAATTTCCAGATCTATCCGTGGCCCGACCGGTGTCGATCCCAACGGTCTTATCCATAAAGAGCATGGATGCCCCCGCAAATTCCGGCGCTCCAGAGATCGATTTCGCTACCTCTGCGTCTCTGAGAAACTGCCCCAAATGCGCATCACGTCAGTTGAAAGTGAGCTATACCGTCCCCAGAAGGAATTTAACCAACCTGCGCGAAATGTTCCGCGGACTGACGAGATGATCCGGAATAAGCACGTGCAGTCCGATTGCGGGCGGAACCGTACCCCGCACTCCACCTCCACCAAGACCGCTGGACGCGGTTGAGGAAATCCTAGGGCCTTGAAATGACTGTTGAATCGATTATTTGCCGGTCACTTGGATACGAAGAGGCAACAATGCAGAAGTTGCGACGCACAAGGTCGTACTTGAGAAAGTTTTCTTGTGTAGCAGAGAGCGAGAGGCGATATTCCGCGAGCGCCTCTATCTTGGGTGACAGATGAGCGGACACCGGATGGATCCCGAAAAGTGTAAAGCGCTTGCTAGCACTGGGGAGGGACATGGTTGGTAATTTCAGACACGCATTGCAATGGGCAGGCGGGTTATATATACGCCGGGAACCCGCCGCACTACGTTCGCACATACGTTGTGTGAATAATTGGACGGGCCTTTTAGACGGTGGCTGATTTGGAGTCTCTGAGACCGACCTTGACCCATTTACATTGAACCCGCCGGAGTTTATTTGAACTACCGGGTGGAACCGTGGAAGTGTGTGAAACGAATGTGGTGGATCCGGTTCCAGGACTCTGTCTCGATCGGTTTCAGCTCCGTCAGTAACCCACTTCGAGCCCTATACGGGTCAATCCCTAACTAAGAGTTCTTACTAGAGGTCATTTCGTCGCGCAAAGCAGTCCAGATGTTCGCGAAGCACACTTATCTAGTCCTCTGCGTCTTCCAGGACACTCCTCGGTACTTCCCTTTAGCCTTCCGAAGTACCGTGTAATCAGCATAATCACTCGTCTTCTAAGCTTTCTTCATGAGAGGTCTGTTGCTTCGGGTTACGAGGTAGATGGATTTTCACAGCGAGTGGGCCGTTGATGACTGTAGCATACGACTATGGACGCGTTGTATGTCGGTACAGTACCTGCTTGTTCCTGCTTGGGACCTCTGCAGTAATACATCCTTCCTTCCTTCCTTCCTTCCACCAGTCCATTGCGCAAGGATCAATCCTTCTTCGGCAACCCGAAAGCCGGTTACAACAAAGCTAGCCGTAACGAAGGCGGCACATATGTGGGCTGCGAGAGAGCGAGAGGCCAAAACCGCCGGCGGCCACTACAAGTTTGAACAGGGAGGGCCGCAGGGATGAACGATAGACAAGGGACGAGCGGCAGCCAGTCGGTGGATCGACATTGGAATATTGCTTGTCGGTGCGATTTCGAGTCCTAAAATCCGGATCTGAGACTTCAGTTACAGAACGAAACAAAACGTCGCATGCGGTCTGTGACACCGCACAAGTAGCATGGAATAAACACCAACTGAGCAGAAATGACAAGCCAGTGTCTCCCCAGCAGTTCCTACGCCGCTCTCTTCCGCCGCCGGGCACGAGTGTTATCTCGAGGTCCGAAGACGCCGCGCGCGGCAGTCAGCGGCATCGAGACCTTCGTCTGTGGTGTTATAAGGGACACCTCCACCCCATCCAGGCCGACCATACTTGCCGCGAGATGCCACACATTGGGGAATCGCTCCGCCAATACTCGATCGAGGGCGGCCCACGGCAACTTGCTGCGCTCGACGTACCAAAAGTGCACCGGTCAGCGACTCCAGGTTCGGTGCATGGAGAAGCGCGAGGGTTTCGAGCAAGATTGAGTGGTCCCGGAAGCGCAGAGAAAGGTGGCGAAGGTTGGGTGTGTAGGGCAGGATGTCGCGGTAGATGGCTCCCATGTCTGAAATACACGTTCAATGACCTGCACCCCCAATGAGCATGACGAAGGAGGACTCACTAAACGACAGGTCTGTCGGTCCCCATTGGAGATCGAATTTCAAAGAGTGCAGATTGCCACCTGTGAGCACGAAGTACTGCTGCATGGCTTCGTGGCGGGACGGGATGAACCCCGAATACTTGAAAGACCTGAGCCGGGGGACGACACGGAATGAGAGTAACCATGGAAAGAACTCGCTCCCGCCGTCCTCTGTCGGCCCCAGCGTTAAAGTGTGCAACCTGAGAGGGATCGGAGGCGGCAGTGACTGTTGAATTTGTCGACGAGTTTTACCGAACACTTCGAGGTGAAGCGACGTCATGCTGGGGACACAGGATATAATCTCCAGTATCTGAGGGAGTGTTATGTCATGGCCAATGAGCCTCAGCTCAGAAACGGAACCAGATTCGGCCCAAGACGGAGGTGCGGATAGAGGGGTTCCAGATCCTCCACTTGGACACCGACGCGGATCCCAAAAGCACAGAGGTTTGGGCATGGCTTGATCCAGTCTATGTCCACAGCCATCCTGGCTCGCCATCGTAGTCCAAGTGCAGGTTCCGGATAAAGGTGAGGATTGGGAGCGAGGACGAGGATATGATTTCGACAAATGGGAGAAGGCGCGTCGCAGAGACGGACACTCTTGCAAAGAGGTTGTATCTGCTACGAGCCACCCAGTGCGTGCAAACGAGGCCGGATGTTTCATGCTATCCGGATCGGCGCCATACAGAGCGTCGATGAGTTGATCCACCAGTTCTTGTGCTAGTTTGTCTATGGATATGTTGTTTCCACGCCTTGAGGGTTGAATAGGATCAGTGCTGTCGTCGATGGCCACATTTCAAATCTCCTTACAATTCAACTGGTTGGCGAACGTCAGCAGAGAGCTCGGAGCGTGGAGGAGAAGGACTCAGGTGATGGCATCAGTCACTCTGACACTCGGTGATCTCCGGGATGAGTAGAGCAAGCAAGTAAGGCGCCGATTGTTGTCGGCTATCCATTACGATGGACAGTATATTTGCGCACTGGTCCATCCTCGCAGACGAAACCCAAATAACGACTGAATTTTCAAATTTTAACCAGGTTTCTTGCAGGTTTGATGATTGATCCGGCGGAGCGAATTATTCAAGCAGCACGCTGAAAGCTGGAACCAAGGGGCAAGCAATCGCCAAGGTAACTGTATGCTCGTTCGTGTCTGGCATGACCGTGTGATTCTCACCGCCTTCATCAATACCCCAGGAATTTTGACATAGCGCACCGTAAGTACTTCAGCCGTAGTGAGCATATCAATACAACGAGGTAGTTTAGAAATGTATTGAAGTGTCCGCGTGCAGGGTCTGCTGCGAGAGACTATGGTGAACCCATTCATTGCTAAGAGTTAGCACAGGAATCCACAAACCGTAAATGCATACCTCATTTTAGGATCAGATGATGCAGCCAAACACAAGCATATGGTACCCAGTGCATTTCACCGAGTCATTGTGCTCGGTTGTCCCTTGGCTGGAATGACAATTCAGCCGGAAAGGACAAATTATGTTCGGCATCCGTCGGGGATCCAAATTCACCATCATGCAAACCACGCCAAATTATAGCACCGCCCTTTGTCTCTTTCTCCCGCTTCCATCCATAATCTCTGAGTTTTCTTTCGGCGCCGTTGACTTTCGTTGAGGCGGGGATACAAGAAAGATATCGTCTTGGCCTCGCCCCGATCTTGACCTGGAGCTTGGGATGTGTCTCTTCAACGTCTCTGCTCGCAGGCTCGGACTCGGCTCTGCTCCAACTCTGCCCCGCTATCACTACCGTATGGATCCCAAAGCTTCTTGTTTACAATTGCGAGGGTCCGCAGCGTGAATAATTCAAGAATCAAAAAGCCGTGGGTCTCAGCCGGATAGCATTCTGATACAGTGGAACCCAATCAAATAGAAGTAACATCTAGTTGAAGTTGACCGACGCTCGATTATCGATGCGCCTCATTACACCCGCCGTACCTGTCTGATATCGTATCCGACGATTCGCAGGTCACACAACACCGTCCGCAAAATCGCATGACAGATATTGGGAACCAGTGCTTCCTTTCGCAGTCCTAAAGGCAGGATCGAGGGCCCATGAGACGATTTAAAAAGTGGTGAGTCTTAATTAAATTAATCTGTTGCCCCTTGCAGCTGATACGGCGGTGTGGCCACGACTTTACCAGCTGTGCCCACTCAAGAGGAAACCACATTAACATGCAAGCATTCTGGGTTCCTTATTGACGTGTACACGTCTACATCTACTCGGTTAGCACAAGGTTCGAAGCCGAAGAATCTGACGGTGCACACTGGCGTCGGCGTTTTCGCGTCGGCTCTGTCGGTTTTCCTTCAATTGTGCTCCTCGTACTAGCCTGATGAACGACCTGGCAGATTGATCTCCTGCGCTCCGCAGGCTCATCTCCCCTCTGCAATCAACGCCGCAGCCAAATTGCTTCCAGTTTGCGTAAAATCCTTTCTATCTGCTCTGTGGCCCATCGAGTAGAGTCGGGTGCAAATTCGGCTACCTGGGGCTTCGGCTCGCTCGCCCGCCTTCCGGCGGCCTTCTTCGCTCCTGGCTTCTGGGCCTGTCCGGTGTCTGTGCACCCGCGGATACGCTGGCTGCCGAATTAATTAGTAGATTCCGCTTTGCGAGCCGCTCCGCAAGAGTATAAAGGCGGGCAGCATTTGCGACTCCAACTCAGTTCTCAGTCGTCGCTCAGCTACCCACCGAACTACCGCTCACTTGAATATCAAATATGTTCTTCCTCGCGCTCTCCTCGTTTTTTCCTCCGCCGCGCTCCTCATCCCCAGCGCTCTCGGTGTCCCCGCGGTTGGTGTTCTACTCATTACTCACCTACTTTTCACTGACGTCGATTTCGTCTCAGTCCCCAGCCGCTGATGTTCGTGGTCATCGTCGAAGATCACTGGCCCCAATCGCTGACAATTGTGTTGCTTTAGGACGTCGATATTAGTGCTAGGGCTAGCACTGTGAGCGACTTTGTTTATGTTCATTCACTATCCTTATTTCATTTTCAAGGCCGATGCAATTGTCCGTGGCAAGGGCGTTCTCACCAAGATGGCCGCCTTCAGTAAGGCAGTGGACGACGTTGCACACAAGACCCCCACAATCCCTCGCTCCCAGCACTTAAGAGCGCCAGAAAGGATATAATTTTGGGCGGGATTCTGTCTCCGACCGGGGGCCTGAGCAGCGGTGCCGGCTTGTTGGGGTGCTTGGGAGGTAACTCGGGCCTCCTCGGCGGTCTTCTCGGGGGCAGCTTGCTCAAGAGTACCTGTCGGATCCGGCATCGTGCCTTGCGAACCTCCTCAACGGGGGCCTCGTCAATCAGCTTTTGAATGGACTCCTCGGCCCGCACTCCCTCCTTGGCGGCCTCTGCGGCAACCTCCTCACCACCATCCCCGTGTAACGGACGCGTTCCTCCCTTTTTGAACCCCCTATCTTCTTTTGTTCTTACCCACGTACTGAACCGTTCCAGTATATTTAACTAGTGATATTGTCACTACCCCACTCGTTCTACACCTTAGTTCACTTCGCCAAACTGCGAACGCTCACATTCTTTCACTTCCGTTCCATCTTGACATCTCAACCATCTTTACAATCATTCTAACAATAGTAAACACACGATTTGTACTTAAACCCGTAGCGTAGATCCGGGACGTCGGTTAATCGATAACTTACGCCAGTTACCCCTCGTTTGACCACCTCAGTAACCGTGTGCCGGACCAGCCTCCAGCTCTCCGTCACATATTTTTAACTGCTCGCTTCGCGTCTCAGCTTAGTTGGACTCCCTCGGTCTGATCAACCGTCAACGCCACTTTGCTTCGACGCCACCTAAACCGACAACACTCTACGCTATGGATTCCGGACGCCCTGCTACTCGTCAAGCGGTGCGCGCAGGGATAGCCCCCGCGCCACCACCCATTCGAGGTACGCCGAGTCGTTCTGTTTCCCCTACCCTCCCTGGATGGAGCACCCTCTACTAACACACCCATCAAAACATCTCGCCCGGTCACCCCCGAGCTGAGCTTCAGCTCGGCGGTGTCGGGGAGACCTCCCTCTACGCCTGGCGGATTGGGAGACGGGTCTGGTAACACCAGCCCGGGGCTCGCTCACAGCGAGCCCGACATTATGTCCAATGTCCCGCCCCCTCTGGGGACGTGGATTTCGGCCTCATCGCTCCTGACGAGGAGATCGATGAGGGTTGGACCCCCGTTACTCGTAGGACGGCGCGTACTCATAGTCCGCGACCGGTATCCCCTGTAGAAAATAGTAATTCTGCACTGGGTACTGTTCGCGACACACCCCCTGAGTCGACCCTCAACCAGGCCGAGGCCAATATGAGCAGTGAGGAGCTCATGAGGATGGCGGAGCGCCACCGTTTCTACGCTGATAGAGCCATTGCGGCAGCGAGACGTAAGGCTAGCAGTGGTCCGCCTGAGAAGGTGAAACCCACCTTCATAGGTTCCCCTGTGAGCCCTGCCGTCCCAAGCGGCGAAGGTTCTTCAAAAAACAAGGGTAAGGGACTCGACCCGCGCAATTTCGGCGCGGTCCCTTCCCTCATTGACTTCACGGAAGATGATTTGGCAGCCCAGCGGGAAGCGTTGGCAAACTTCAAGGAGATCAACCGTGTGATCAAGCAAGAGAGTGTGACGCCCAAGCGTGGGCTGTTCGACGACGCACCTCTCTTGGACTTGAGTGAGTCCACATCTCCGTATGAGGAGATTCAGCACCCCTTGACCCACGAGGAAGGGGTTAGTGTTCCGTTCGACGATGTCTCAGCGCACCCACCTAAAAACAAAGGTGTAATGAAGTCTGGCCAGACTACCGAGCAAGAGATCGCTGAGCTTGAAAGAAGGCTCAGTGAATTGAGACATCCGGAACCACAGGGACGTACCGAACGTCCGCTTCCCAGCCAGGCGAAGCGTATAGTGCAACAAAATATTCTCGATGCGACTTCACGTCGTTCACTTCTTCAGCAAACACCGGAGGACCTGCGAAGTCGATGACCCCAGCCCGAACTAGGCCTGGGGAATTCCTGGAGCAGGCGATCCGCGACACAGCCCGGGGCGGTGGTACTCCCCCTCGGATTCATCCAGCAGCTCTTCAAGTTCGGACCAGGAGTCTGACCTGAACAGCAACGATGAGGCTGTAAGACGCCGTAAGAAGTCTGCGAGGAATAAAAAAGACTCCTCATAAGATGCTTTTAAAACCTATCCCACCTACCAAGTACGACGGGTCCGCTGACGCCACGTTATTCTATCGTTGGTGTCGCGAATCTACCTCGTTTGTGCGGGTTGGCCGGGTTCCTGCATCTGATCAGCTCTTCTTCCTGTCGTACTATCTGACGGGGAAAGCATTGGATTTTTATGAGCAAGTGGTGATCAGAAAGCCGGCGACTTACACGCTCGAGGATTTCTTCCTCGACTTGTTCGATTTCTGTTTCCCTGCCGACTTCCGGAATAAAATGCGGGACCAGCTGAACCGCTGTTACCAGAACGCGAAACCCGTTCTGGAACATATCGCCGCGTTTGAACAACTCTGGCGCGTTGTTGGATTGCCTAACGACCAAGAAAAAGTTGTTAGATTCTGGCGCAGCCTGCGCGCAGATATTCAACAAGAACTATACCGGAAGGATCTCGACGCAGAAGTGTCGCAGTGGGACGAGGTCGTCCTCGCTGCTGAACGCGCCGAGATTTGGTTGAAACTGGACATTAAGTCCAGGAACACCACCGCCAACGCGGGCGCATCCAACAACGCCACTGGAAATATAATTCTGGCGGCCGGAAAGACCGCTCAGGCTTTATTCCACGAGGAAGCGGAGGGCGTGGCCGAGGCACCTCTAGGGGAGGGTCGTTTTTACGCACCTCCTCGGTGGGTTTCCAGGCCGGGTCTTCCCATCCCCGCAACAAAGGAACCGCTGGTTCTTCTAAGCCGAAACCAGGGAAGTCCTCAGAAGATAACCCATGTCAGCTCAGAAACGCAACGAGATGCTGGCAGAGGGTCGCTGCTTTACTGCAACGACGTGGGGCATTTCGCCCGTAACTGCCCGAAGACAGCAAACATTGTATCCAAACAGAAGGGGCCTCCTGGCTTTGGCGTTCACGCTGTTCGATTCTCGAACGCGAGAGATGAAGCTCTGTACGAGAGCACAGAGGTGCTCGATACGTTGCCGGTTGGGTCTGTTGGATTACCCTTTGAATCCAACCATGAATCTGATCAGGAGGTGGAGTACGCACCTCCCCCGAGATCAATTGGCGATTTACGCTTTCAATGCCGAGCTTGCTTTGGAGATGGGTCAGCCGTACCCGGGCGATGCAGCGGGTGTTCGTCTGAGCGCCGGTTCTGTGTGTATCGTACATCAGAACCGAATACGTGATAATGGACTCGATAAGCGACGACCAGCATTTGATAGATGATGCTCACCTTCAGGACACCCGCTTTGAGCTCGGTCTGTGGTTGCGAGGGAGCGGCAAGGGCGATTGGGCGTGACCCCCTCTTCGTTCCGTTAGAAGACCGCTACACGGCTGAGCTTGGCGACGCGCTTATGATAGGCGCCGCACAATGCTTGAACACGCTCACTGGGATGGCATTGAGAACAGCTCAACGTTCTCTCGTTTCCATATTCAGAATGCAACTGAAGGGAAACTCACCATTATGGATTTCGAGGAGGAACTACAGTTCCTGCTGCCTCGGGCGTATCTGATAGACCAGACATTTGATCTGGTAGGATGGTTCCGTTCCGAACTTGAAGAGTGTAAGAAGCGCGACAGTAATGACCTCGGGTCAGTCAGCGAGAGCGACGACTATAATCCACCCACCGACTCGGACATTCCACCTCTGGAGGACGTGTCGGATTCGGATGTTTCGGATGATGAGTCTAGGGCTCGGAGACCAGCTGACAATACTGTCAATGCGACCCAAAGGGAGGCTCCTCGACGACTGGGTGACTTACTTGAAGAGGCCGTACGGCTAATTCTTGAGGTGTCTCAGCCATACCCAGGGGACGAAATGGACGAGGACGATGTACGCCTTCAGCGAGCTCGGTTTGCCGTGTCTCGTGCGTCCGAGAGCTGCTATGTGATCGAGGACGAGTATTTTCATGAAGTATCGGTCCTTCCTATGGCGTACCTTCGGTACCCGCATTTAGCCTGGCTAGCTGGTATGCCAATATTCGCGCCGTTGAATGCGGTATTGAGGATTTCGAATTCCTGAGAACGCACCGGGTAACAGTTAATGAATTACTTGCCGATGAGGCGAGGCGTTACCTCGCTGAGAGACGCGATGATTACCCCGCCCTCGGCTCAGTTTCGATAAGGCGCATCCAAAACGAGCCAGACGAGCTGGACGGACCGGATATTTTCCTGTTGCACCTCCCAACTGGCGAGGTCGAGTTTGTGGATTTCTTATCAGAAGCAGACTTGACAAACCCGGAATTCGATCTTGTAGGTTGGGTTCTGACCCGACCGGGGAGAATTCAATCTGCAGAGAATGACCTGTTGGAAGGTTTCGCTAATACCATGGAACCATCGTACCTTGGAGAACTGTTCAACGACGAACTCGCTCCGGGGGACGAGGTTGAGCTGTTCTGTGGGAAGGCCCAGATTCCTGCAGACGGTTACAACGGGCTAAGACGTACTGCTTCCATGCCCAAAACCCCCAATCGCATGGTCGCTAAGCCCTTGGTGATAGTCGCGCAGGTGAATAACCAGCCAGTCCGTGCATTGATAGACTCAGGCTCTCTGGGTGACTTGATCTCGACTACAGTTGCGGACCAGCTGCATCTTCGTCGAGACGAGCTGGACGACCCAATAGTCCTGCAGCTGGCAGTACAGGGATCACGGTCTAGGATCAACCACTCAGTGAACGTGGACTTTCGGTACCAGGAAGTACGCAGTCGGCGTACCTTCTACGTCGCAAATCTGAGCGGATATGATATGATTCTGGGAACAGCTTGGCTGTACCAGCACAAGGTGACTATCGGCCTTAATCCTGCACGCGTCTGTATAGGCAGCGCTGACGCGTTACCTTTAGAAGGAATTGCAACTGCAAAAGTTTACACAAACGCGATGAAAATTGAAGGCGATGCGTTACAGGCTGCTCGAGATGAGTTGTTGAAGTACGCCGAACCTATCTGTAAAGTAGCGTCCGAGACGCCTTTGCCCCCGCTGCGTGCAATAAATCATGAGATACCACTCATAGATGAGAGCAAGATCTTGCCTTGGAGGCCTTCACGTTGCCCAGAGGCCCTGCGAGAACAGTGGGATGAGAAGCGCAGGACCTACTTGAACACTGGCCGTTGGAAGATTACCAACTCGGGCAATACCGCGCCTATGTTACTGATACCGAAGGCTAAGTCAAGTCCGCCGCGACTGAGGGTTGTTGTGGACTTACGCGCACGTAACGCGAATACTCGAAAGATGACGTCTCCCCTTCCGGACATGGAAGGGATATTGAGACGGGCCTCACGCTGCAAGTTCCGCTCGTTAATCGACGGACAGGACGCCTATGAACAGATCAGAATTGAGCCTGAACACGTTGAGCGTACCGCTGTGAGTACTCCGGACGGCAATATGGTCAGCCTGGTCTTGCAGCAGGGCGACTGTAATGCCCCCGACTTACCAGTCATTAATGAATTATTTGTTCTCCGACTTCATAGGAGTGTTTATGGACGTTTATCTAGACGACATAATCATTTATTCCAACACTTTAGAAGAACACATCGTGCACGTCAAAAGGATTATTGATGTGCTAAAACGTGAGACTCTATACCTCAGTGCCAATAAAATGCAGCTCCTTCAGCCGGAGCTCAAAGTCCTCGGGCGGGTCGTCGACGACAAGGGCATCAGGATGGATCCTGACAAGGTCGATTCGGTGGTGAATTGGAAGACCCCCACGAACCGTGACCTACTGCGCGGGTTCCTCGGGTCCATAGGTTACCTAGCCGATGACCTGGCCGTTGTGCGGATTCCTATGGGAATTCTTCATGGATTGACAGGCGACTCGGTGCCGTTCCGATGGAGCTTTACGCACCAGCGGGCCTTTGAGGACTGCAAACGAATTGCGAACGAGGGACGAGATCATTACAGGAAGCCTCTAAATTATAAGAAGGGCGCACCTCGGGTATGGCTCGTCACAGACGGCTGCAGCACAGGCATCGCGGGAGTTGTGTCCCAGGGCGATGACTGGAAATCAGCGAAAGCGGCCGCATTTTTCTCGGCGAAGCTGAGTTCGGCACAGCAGAACTATCCTGTCCACGAGATTGAGATGCTCGCGGGCGTGGAAGCGATGCTCCGCCACCAAGATATTTTGCAGGGCTGCAAATTCACCTGGATTACGGATCATAAGGGATTAATTCATCTCATAAACCAGAAAAATCTGTCGGGCAGACAGGCCAGGTGGATAGAAAAGATATCTAGCTTCGATTTCGACATTGAGTATGTCCCCGGCACGGAAAATGTCCTCGCAGACGCGCTTTCTCGGATATATTCCAACGAAGCACCGGGGACAGTGCGTGCGCGATCGGAGTACACATACCATGATCTGATAGACATGGACGTGCTCGATCTCGGGGCCATCTCGATGCCTGTCTTCGCGGGACGCGAAGCCGCAGCCCTTGCAAACGACAGGGTCACTAGGTCTATGACCCGTGACTTGCGTTCACCGGCTGCGCCATCCACGAATGTAGACATTCGGGGGCGATAGTTCTGTGCTCACGAACGTGAACATTCGTGAGCAGCCTCGGTATGCCTTGAGACCCCGTCCCAAGACACAGGAGGGCGGGAGTACACAACAAATACCGACGAAAAACTCACCACCTAAGTCCCCTAAAACGAATTCGGATTCGAAGAGCGCTAGCAGGGCCACGGAACCCAGCGTGGGCACAAGGCCAAACGATGCAACAGCCGGCACACAGCCAGCTGCAGCCAGCGCAAAGCCAGCTGAGACGAGGATTGCCTCTGGAGACGGAGTGACAGAAGGCGCGGATCACGGAGTTGATGGATCCGAGTCCATTGACAGCGGCGATCACACGTCAAACATAGCCGACAGATCCCCTCCCACCGACCTCGACCTTGAAGCAATGGATAACTCCCTGCTTCAGGTTGTCAACAGCGGTTGGAGAGGTCTGGACTTACGCTCTATCGTTTCCCACCGATACGGAGATGACCCTTTCTTCAAGAACATACTCGAGTCTCCTAAATCTTTCCGCAACTTTGAAGTAGAAGACGGAGCGATCTACTTGAAACAAGAAGACGTCCGCTTACTTTGCATCCCCGCTCTCGTTCACCAAGGACGAAACCTTCGTGAGATCATCGTCTCCGAGGCTCACTCTATCTTGGCCCACCTCGGTGTCCGCAAAACTCTGGACTATCTGCGGGATCACGTATGGTGGAAGGATATCGTCGAGGATACTCGCAGTTTTTGCGAGACTTGCACAACGTGCAAACGTAGCAAGTCGAGTACCCAGAAGCCTTATGGCCTTCTGCACTCACTCAACCCGCCTTCACAACCTTGGGAAGTGATCGGGATCGATTTCGTTGGCCCGTTGCCCGAATCCAAGAACCGTGATGGAATCTTTAATTCTATCACTGTTGTGATCGACTTACTGACTGGAATGGTGCATCTTATTCCTAGTCGCATCAACTATACAGCTCGCCAAATCGCGGAGCTCATGTTTGAATCAATATACAAACTCCACGGACTTCCGAAGTCCATCGTCAGCGACCGCGACGTGCTGTTCACCAGCACGTTCTGGAAGCGGCTGCACGAGTTGGTGGGCACGAAGCTCAATATGTCGAGCGCATACCACCCCGAGTCTGACGGCGGAACGGAACGGGCAAATCGCACCGTTACCCAGATGTTGCGTCAGTGCATACACCCCAATCAAAAGGATTGGGTTGCCAAGTTGCCTGCGGTCGAGTTCGCAATGAACTCAGCCCGTTCTGAAACCACGGGGTACTCCCCGTTCTTTCTGAATACGGGCCGCATGCCCCGATCACTGATCTGGAACTCGGACAGGACGAGAGATTATCCGGGCGTTGCAAATTTCGCGCTACAACGCCGGCTGGCCATCATTTCTGCTCACGACAGCATGATCGCGGCGCGCGTCAAACAAACACGATCGGCGAATAGGAAACGCCAGCCAGCGCCCTTTGAAGAAGGGGACCTGGTATACCTGTCAACGAAGAATATTAAATTCGAAAAAGGGCTCGCTCGTAAGCTCGTTCCCAAGTACATTGGGCCTTACCGCATTTCCCGTAGCTTTGGAAATGGATCGTTTCAACTCGAGCTCCCATCACCCCTGAAGCAGCGCGGACTACATGATGTATTCCATGCGTCTCTTCTGCGGATCCACGTCCCAAATGACGATCGCCGATTCCCTGGAAGGCTCGACAGCCAACTAGGAATTACCACGGACTACGAGAACGATGAGTGGGCCGTCGAGAAGATCACCGGGCACCACGGTCGACGCACCTCAGCGATTTTTGAGGTTCTTTGGGCGACGGGGGACCGCACCTGGATGCCCTATGGGCAGGCGGCCCGACTGCCGTGTTTCCGTGATTATCTGGACGCTGTTGGCGCTCCAGACATCAAGGACTTACCTTATGGAGCAGGAAGGCCGCCTACCGACGATCCTCAGGTATTCGTGGGAGGCATTCGCTTGGATTACCAAGGACTCATAGGCGATATAAGTGCGAGGGTAAGCGGCGGCAAGCCTTACTTACTTTCGACGCCCATGGACTCCCTTGCCGAATACACCGCTCCCGCTACCACCGGCCGCGAGTTCTTTACTGGCCCCGTACCTGACCCTCGGGACTGGGACTCCCGCTACAACGCCTGGAACGCGAAGCACAGCGCCATTAAACGTGTCAGCGCCGAGGCGTTCGTGATCGTTGGCCAGGGCGAAGAGCCGACCTACTCGACTGTCGCTGCAAAACAGGTCGCCATCTTCGTTTCCTATAACGAGGATTTGTGGTACACTAAACCCAAGCCCACGGGCGACCCCGATCCACTTGGGTTCGCTGAGTTCGCGCAACACCTCAACGCGTACGACAACTCAGGCGACCTCTGGGCGTATTACGACGAGGCGCTACACCAGTACCACTACCCCCAACACCAACCACAAGGGCAGGTGCGAGATCCCGACTTGGGGCGACTGGTCCCTCTATCCCCAACACATCGGGGAATATCGCGTTCCGGCCAACATGGTCCTGGTGACCAGGGACCGCAAGGAGCTCATCGACCGGCAGCTCGAGCGCAGCATTATGCGCCAAGACGACGCCCGCCGTAAGCGCGAGTTCGACCGCCTGGCTCGTAACTCCAACCCCGTACCCTCAGCGCCGGAAGAAGTCCGATATGCACGCCGTTATCTCTGCTCGGACCAGCGAGATGGGTCATGGCGTCGCTGCGAATGGCCGGCGAGCGCCTGCTAACGCTGAGGAACGGAGAGACGCGCGCGGGGCGGACGCAGTCGCTCAAAACATCGGGAGGTTGACCCTCGAGTCTGCCGGGGAACCCGTTGCGCCGGTCCCTCCTCGCTATGATACCCAGAGTGGCGAGGGGGGCTCGCACATTCGTATCACGCCCGCACACGTCTTGGGCGCGGCCCCGGGACCCTCCACCTCCTCCCTCGATGTCCACCCATTACCACCATCAACCCTTCTCACCTCTCGTACCACCACGAGTCGCGCGATGTCGGCAGCCTGTCCCACTCCGACTTGATCGACTACCTGGACCCCCGAATGGCCAGCTCTCGGGCGCTCACCAGGACGACGTGCCGATGGGCAACGACGTGCCGATGGCGACGTGAAAATAAGATCGCCCTACACGGCGACCTGGAGGGCGTATGTAACGGACGCGTTCCTCCCTTTTTGAACCCCCTATCTTCTTTTGTTCTTACCCACGTACTGAACCGTTCCAGTATATTTAACTAGTGATATTGTCACTACCCCACTCGTTCTACACCTTAGTTCACTTCGCCAAACTGCGAACGCTCACATTCTTTCACTTCCGTTCCATCTTGACATCTCAACCATCTTTACAATCATTCTAACAATAGTAAACACACGATTTGTACTTAAACCCGTAGCGTAGATCCGGGACGTCGGTTAATCGATAACTTACGCCAGTTACCCCTCGTTTGACCACCTCAGTAACCGTGTGCCGGACCAGCCTCCAGCTCCCGTCACACCCCGGTTTGAGCGGCGGATGCAGTTGCAATGGCGCACTCGATCCAGCTCTCAAAAACGTCATCGGTACATTGAATGATTTGGTTAATTCCCTCGTCGACGCGTTGAACCTTGGATGCGGGTGCGGGACGAACCCCCAAGTCGTTAGCTCACTGCAAGCCTTGACTTACCCCCTGCTTAAGCAACTCAACCTTTGAAGA
Organism: Mycena olivaceomarginata; assembly: GCA_029378375.1. Classification (NCBI taxonomy): domain Eukaryota; kingdom Fungi; phylum Basidiomycota; class Agaricomycetes; order Agaricales; family Mycenaceae; genus Mycena; species Mycena olivaceomarginata. The sequence continues at coordinate 144,358 of JARKIC010001182.1, forward strand.
TTTATCCATCGTCGTACGTCCTTCCTCCACTCTCTGAAATTTCCTATCCATATTCTGCCACAGATACGCTCGCACCCTCCTGGCTCGTCCATTCTGTCCATTGTCTCTGCCCCGCTCCCCCTTCTCCTCTTCTCCACTCCCTACCGTCGTGTCTCCTCCCATCCTAATTTCGATAGCTTTCCCAGTGTTCTTGTTCCGAATGGATACACGCTTTCGTTGCTGTTGATTTTCTTTAACGATTGTATTCTGAGTCGTCTCCCGATGGATAACGATGTCTTCCTCACCGCTTCAGCACCTTCCTCGAATGCTGCAATCGGTTCCGAGGCGATTAGGCCACATTCAACGTGTGAAGACCTGTTCCTCATCAGTCCCCGCGACGAGCCTACTGGTTTGCGCGCTTCGAGATGCCATATTGCGCTAAGTCGTCAAAATCGGGGTCAGTTCGCTGGTTGGTTGGTCCTGCTCTAAATCTACTCCGTGCGCGCAGCGGGCTGCCCTGTCTGGAAAGTGTACTTGTTTCTGGGGAAACGACATTCCTAAATGCAACCATGATCGGCTGTGAAGTACCAGCCAGTCCTTCGCCGAAGTTGTGAGCTGTTCAATTGCAAAAGCGTCGACCAACAGCATCTTGCTCATGTTGAGTCCGAATTATAATACCGCTAGTGCTATCTGCTAATTCCAGGCATACACAAAGAAAACCCGGAAAAAGGCAGTCCAAAATCCGGCAGAATAAGGGGAGGTCCGCCGAATACAGTTGTGTTCCCGCGGAAGATCAGCACCCGTGTGCTTAATTTAATTCCCCAGGGAGTTGAATTCCCGCCAAGTGTTAAATGACAAAAACAAATTCTAAATGTCAGAGGCGCCTTCGCTCCAGGGAAAAAACTGGGCTGTGGTGTTCTGGCAATCCACCCATTTCTCATGACGCGCCGAAATGTAAGGGACCAGCTTATTTTGTTCATACGACATCTTGGCAAATGATCGTCACCATGTCCGAATGCATGGTTGCTGTCTGGTGCTGTTCATTGTCGGTTGATGGATCGGCAATTAGACGGGGGAAATGAACCAAAATGGCGAACAGCGCGCGCCGCCCAGTCGGCTGGGGGCGGTCGGCGGTCCCAGGAGTTATTCTGCTGGAATGTGATTGGTTACTAATTAAGACAGATGAATACTCAACGCAAAGGCATCGCCACGATTGGAGCAATCTATCCTACAAAGGATGATGGCACGGGTAGGTAGGTAGTATTACACGGCACGGTCCCGCCCAGGAACGCCGGTTTCCAGAGGGTATCCCGATGCGTACACGCTAATTACATCATCGCCCCTGGGCCTCCTCAAATCCCAATATGAAGCACCCGGGAGATTATATGAGTAGAGAATTTCTGCTAAAGTATGAATGCCGAGACGCAGATTTGGTTGACGAGCGGAATGAAGGAAAGAACATGCGGAATTGCGCAATGGGGTTCGTAATTCGGCTTGATTGGTCCGTAACGACTGGATCAACAAGTATATCCGTCGACATCCTTTCGCCCGTCTGATGTCCCGTTAAACCCGGGTTAATATCAACTTGCGAGATTCAAAAACTCAAAACACAAGACAAACACGCTAAACACTCCTCTAGCCGGGATTCCACGTCATCGCAATATTTGTGGAGGAAACACG